>OZ012707.1:5367086-5497007 GCA_963942595.1 Cylloceria caligata | reverse complement strand
GGATTCTCTAGATTCTGGCGATGGCTTGGGTCACTTGGATTCAGGGATGTAGAATCAGAACATGAAAAACATGAATGTTAAGTACGTGGAACCTGTGATACGAGTTCGTGATAAAAATATTAGTCAAATTGTTAATAAAAATTTGTATATTTCGACATTTTTGTATCTATACCTCAGGAAAATATCAGTAAATAAACAGTTGAATAAAGATAAAGAACGAAGATTATTATCTCCCACCCATTTCCATTTCAAAGAGAATTAGATAGAAGCCAGCTCGAGGATAAAATAATTGAATAATGAGAGAGAATAGCGCACGGTTCTCGTGGTTCAAAGTCGAGAGATCGTAATCACGAAACAAACAGACTCATTCCCTCTCGAGGGAATTGCCTTGAGAGAATACGAGGTGCAGGATAATACGAGGAGCATTTGAGGATCATTGTGGTAGCAACGCAAAAGCGTTTGAGATTTCAAAGATGTAGCTAAAAATATACGCTTTGAAAATTCGCGATGGATTTCTTTCGTTGCAACAGCAAACTAAGAGCGGTGTTGTATGACAGAGAGAGTTCAAAAAATTATCTAAAAAAGTCTTTAATAAAGCTTTTTCCTACAAAAACTATGCACACGACTCGTCCAACGGTTCAAACTGAGCCCAGCGACGTGTATAACGAACTTGTATTAACGAAGCTTGGTAACTCTTGTACTTACGCATCGCGATATCAAAATTTCCGACACAGATGTAAGATACACTACACAAATTATGACTTTCACGTGATAATAAACAATGCCAAAGCATTGTGAATAGAAACGTGTACTCCTGTTAAACTCCAAACTCTTATTAAGCGCGAAATCTTACGCGACTTCGTATAATTAATTTTCCACGATGAAAGGGAAATAACCGATCCATCTGTGTCCCAGTTTTTTGCTCGATAATTCAAGACGTTATCAAGTTTTAGTCGATTGGATTTTTTATTACCCGTACTACACCTGCACACACGCACATACGCACACACATCCACACCGGATATTTTTCCGATCATGGTTTTCGGATTACTCAGTGTAATTTAAATACTCTAAGTGCAAATCTGGAAAAGGAATGTTCATAAAAACGAAGTTTCCTCCGTGAGGAAACAATGTATTAAAGAATTACGATTCTGAAGCACTTTGAATTTCTTAATTTCTCGATCACACAAATTTCGTTAAGGCTTCTTCAATATTTCGAAACGATGATGCCAACTAGAACTTTACACATTGGTCCCTCATTACTTTTCATTTAACACACAGCTTTCTCTACGAGAAAGGTAAATTTGATGAACTTACTTTCACAAAGTAGTGGCTTTGAGGAATGAGGAATAAATGTGCAAACTTCTACTTTACAACGTTGTTTTAATTTTTTACTAATTTCTTATAAAATTAAAACTTCAATACGAATAGATTCATGTCCCTGTTTCGTAGATATCACAGAATAATACAAATTTATATTTAAAATTGGGGAAGATTACTCTTTAGTTGATTATTCTTGTCGAAAAATTCGTAATTATTATAAAAGATGAACCGAGAACGGATTGAGATGAAAATGTGAGAAAAATCATGAACATTCTTTTGTGTGAATACTGTAGCTTAAAAAAATTTTCATGGAAAAAGGTTCGTTAAGTTGGCATGGAACGACCTATTTGAACGCAGTAGATTATATATCACGAGTAATGCTCCTACGAATCCGTCGACGTAACGTAGGTATAAAGCTGCAAGTGTTTCTGTAGTATACGACGAGTACATAGAAGCACTGTGCGGAATTATTACGATTGTATAAAACAGGAGAGTGGTCTGTAGGACCAAGCGAATGCGATGAACCGTGAGGCAAAGTGGTGCTGAGCCGAGGAAGCAGGAAGAGGAGGTGGAGGACGAGCTTCTCGACGATGTAATGAAAAAATGTATCAACCGGTGCATCGCTGCACTGCAGCAAACGATAAGGGCAACTGCTCTACACGCGGTAGTAGCAGAGGGCGACATATATCGAGCTCGTTGACGATAGAGTCAAAAGTCTGAACTCTCTTTTACCTTTTCTACTGAAGGACTCTTCTCACCGTCGCAGTTTTTTCTCTCTCTCTCTCTCTCTGTCTCTCTCTCGGTTTCGTCTGTCTCGTGCAATATATTCTCGTGCTATGCTCTTCCTATTCGATCTCGGAAATACCTCAACGTGGAAAACAAGAATTACATTCGCACCGTCAATGTAGTTGCAACATGCAATTCTGAAGGAGCGTCTAGTGGATTAGCGAACGATGGAATTAATGAGCGAGAGCTTAGCTCATTATGCGTGAAGATGCATTCAGTACCCGTAAATTAACATAGAAATAAATTATAAACGTAACGTAAGTTTCGGAAAGTTCACGTAATCATCTTTTAATTATAATTGGAAGCTATAAGTTAATTAAATAAAAATTATTAATTCATTCAATTATTTGGTTTCGTTGATTCAATCTCACGTTTCGTAATTGATTATCCAGATAAGTTGATTAATGTCGAGTTTGTTAATCGAGAAATATTAGCTCAGTGTCATAGAAAGTGGAAAAGTAGGGAAAATAGCGAAGAGTTTGCGTGTACCAGCAATCTTGTTGTTCAGACGTGTCGGCCCATAACTTCCGTAAGATGAAGGGAAAAGGGGGCGAGGGGGTTAAATACGCACGTGACGAAAGTTCGACGTTCGTGCTCGTTGGTCCGTCACAAGTTTACCCAGGCAGGCGTACGGCATTCGAACAAACGAAAAAGAAATGCAAGATTGAAAGCTAAGAGCAAGCGAGAGAGAAATGGACGAGTACGTCTCCACGACACGATCCTGAATATTCGATTAACTCGTTCGTAACTCACGAGAATTTTAATCTAAAAGTTACCATCGCCATCCAAATGCTGCCCGTTCTCTTCTGTTAGTTTTTTTTTTTTCATTTTTATTATTTTTTTTTATTGCTTCTGTCTTCCGCCATCTTTTGAGAAACTTTCACCATCGGTCGACTATTTTCTCTTGCTCTCCGTTACATTATAGAGTTACAGGACTGTTGATCTGGCGCATTGGCACGTAATCTCGAGACTTTTCCACCAGCGTTCAGAACTGTAAAGTTCATCGTGTCTCGAAACAGAACGCTCGACGGTTACGTAACTTCAAGTTCAACTCTCGAGGCAGTGCCAGTTCTGGAGACTCGATATCCCAATGTTTTAGTCAGACTCATTTTATTCTTTTTACTTTTTCGTCAGACACGCAATATGTAGAGAGAAGAATTATTGTAATTCAAAAAATAATCGACTGTCTAATTAACGTGTAAATACATTTTCTGAGTGTCTTAGAATACAGAAGAAAGCTATCACTCGTTTCTAACTATTTGTCAGTCTGTCTGGATCGTACCAAATTACAATAACTTTATGAAAAATATTTAATCGTAAAAGATTATTTAATGGTCGGTAGATTGGTTAACATTTTTTTATGATTTGGCCTGAGACATAAAGATAAACGTACATTTAAATAACCAGTAGACAATTAATTATTCGGTATAGCGATGTCATCGTTACCTTATATAGTTACACGAATGAGGTGAAAGCAAACCATTGGTTATAATAAACGTGCATCAATTTAAATATAAAATATGTTGCATCGTCAACTGAAAAAAAAAATATTATCACGACGCGTTATCCTAACTCTGCTCTTCATAATCCTATTTCACGAGACGGTTTTTGTCTGTGTGTCGTATAAAGGGGATGTCACATTTACATCTCTACCAGATACAGCTCTACCACATCACAATTCTACCAGAAAACTCTCCCATGTTACAACTCTGCCCGATGACAACTTTTCCGGAATATAACGCTCCGGACTTTATACATTCACCCGGATCAAATAGAGTAACTCGTTAGTATTATCCTATGTCTGTATAATTGATATAATAAAAATTTCATAGCGCGACAGAAGCAAATTTTTAATTTAAAATTCGCTAAAATTTGAAAAGCTGATGTATACATTATTTAAACAAACCTAAAAAGTTTAATCTTGTATTAAAAATGTCCCAGATTATCTAAATTTAATCCCTAATTGCAATATAGTCTTTGTCAGTAGCATACATTCGATAAAAATAGTCGGCGGCCTTATTTCAAAACATCTTATTCAGTTCCCTAGGGTTCTACGGAATATAAATTTCATTATCTCAGACATAAGAAGTATCGAGAAGTAAATCCGACCTGTCAAACTATTCGGCAGGGCATCTACAGCGACAATAATACGGCTGAAAAGTGAAACAGGCCATTTCACGCAACGCCATCTCGTGAGCACGTTTTGTAACATTACGCTGTTTTATATTTTATGACCTGACGCATAAAAATATTAACGGGGAATGTTGATTATAATTATTCTATGAAATTAAAAACTTTCTTCTCAAAATTACCTCAATCATTCGACAACAATAACTTAACACATATTACAATGAAATGAGAACTTCACGAGTTCCGATTAGCACTTTTTTGCTTTTTTGTAGATAAACCTTTGTTTTCATAAAAAAAAAATGTCATAATAACTGATACTTAAAATGGAATTTTTCGAAAAATTTACGTTCATTTAACTCATGTCAACTTTATTCACTTGAAATTCAATTTTCTACAAAAACGAACTAATATTCAGTTCTCGATTGACATATTTTAACTAAAATTTATCATGTCGCTGGAAAAAAATGTCTCACATGAAACATCTTAATTTTTTAATTAACTCGGCTCCCAAAATTCGAGTATTGGATTTTTTTTAGAGACATCAATTAATAGAACAAGAATAAAGGAATGGTCCGGTCGAAGTGGCTTAGAACGTTCTGAGCAACTAGGTGGATACTCTAATTGACATATTGGTTATAGTTTAGGTTTGTTTGGTTTGCAGAAGCTCGACGAGCGTTGCGAGCGTTGTCTGAGCGGTGAGACGAAGCTGGCAAAAGAATAAGAGACAAAGCAATGCGCGATGAGGCTGAGTAGAAGAGAGGAAAAAACCTCGTTCACCGAGAACGACGACGTCGCGTCCTCTCTGGGGTCGCGTAACGCAAGCTCGCATTTCGCTTCTTCTTTCGCATGTCCAATTTGCTCTTTTTACAATAAAAAGTCGTAGCGGAAGCGCTCTTAACGATCCGAAGAGAAAATAACGCGGGGTAGCTTTATTGCCGTACGTGAGCGAGCGGATTATTCTGCCTTCTCAGGGTACATTCCACTATACAACGTGAATATTTACAAAATAAATATAAAACATGTACCATATACGCAATATATTTATATCAATGAAAAATATAATATAACGTCTTGAAACTATATTTTTTAGTGTCGGAACATTTTTGACAGCTTAATCCTTACAGCTTATCTCGCTTCTGACCACGCCCTGCCTCTGGTACTATCTTCGCGTGACCGTAGACTCGTAGACTCCACGCGTTCTTTCATCCAACCCTTTCATCTCAAAAGCTCGAAGCCATTGAGCTTACCTCCGTATCTTCGTTTTGCATCTCCAGGAGTCGACAAGATCCTGATTTATACGTAAGAATGCAGACACCCGTGTACCAAGTGCACGTACTGTAATATATGTATAAATCATCATTCTCGAGAACCCTCAAGCCAACCCCCGTCGTGTTATTAAATTCTGTGTGAGTCACGGTTTTCTCGCGGAGCCGACAGATGAGTAACTGTTAGCATGATTCTTTCAACTTTTACGAATAAAAAGTATAAGTATCATTTATTTTAATGTTAAAAATAAAATAGTAGTAGGAATAAAATTACAATTACAACAATTGCGAAGAAAAAGTACTTACTAGTATAGCTGAATTGACATAGTGCTTGCGCTTTATTTTTTTTTCTTGACTCTTAGAATCTTTGAAATTATCGTCGTCAAGTGGAAAAGTGTCAAATAATAGCGCAATGGCGCACTTGAATTCTTATTAGGCGGGAAGGTGTAATGTTCAATGATTCCTTTCTTCTTTCTCAAAGAAGATCTTACCTCGGTTGGATTCAAATGTAAATGCGGTTCGTTTGACCCGGCGCGACCTGACACAAAGAATAGATGAAGAGAGAGAGAGAGAGAGAGAGAGAGAAAGGGAGGGAGAATGATCGTGGGAAATCACAGAAGCGGTGAAGAGCCGAGATAAGAAAGAAATGGCGAAAGAGTGTAGCAAGCTGGAGGCGAGGTAATCGTCAATCGAGTATACCGGCAATACTTTTCCGGTCGACGGTCGATGCGAATCGTTGGGTAGAAATTTCGAGGGAAAACGAAAAACAGTCAGAAAATAAAAAAAATATATAACAACAAAAAAAATTGGCTTCGAAAAGGAAGACTGGACAGTGTGAATAATTTATGTTTCTCGTGTAGTCGCGAACTTCTGAATACTGGGAACTTAGAAGCAATAAAAATAATTTTTATTTAACGTAGAAGGTAAACACTATTCGCAGAGGAAAGTAGTACCATGGCTCCACCATTGTTACTCTCGTCCATGATCACGTTTTTTGGCCCCTCACCCTACGACACTCGTTAGTACGACTGCCACCATGAATTGCAAGTTCTACATTCTCGACATTTATCCTCGTCAATTGCGTTTCGCTAGAGTCTCATTACTCAACGTTATGTATCTCCTACAGCTGTACGTCTTAAAACGAGTCTACAGAATAAAAAAAAACAGAGGGAATGGATGAACGAAAGTGAAGCAAAACGATTTTACCCTCATTTTTTTTCGATACCTTATCCTGTGTCTCCCTCACACCGTTCCCACTTGTCGCTACCGTTCTATTCTCTGTTCGAAAGCGTCAGTTCCTAGCCACATCAGCAACAAAATCCTTGTAGCCAGACTGCGTGACCGGGATTTTCACGCCCTTCCAACCCTCGCACGTATTCGTTCACGATCGCTTCCTCCTCCGTCATACGCGAATGCCGTTCGAATATTAAAGGGTCACCAGGTACGCGAATACCATGTACGCACGCGAGCCACCCTCTATTCCACCCTATGCTGTCCCCTTCTGGGACTACTTACTTACCCTTCTCTCACCCTTCTCTCACTGCATGGACCATGTATCAACTCGACCAATATTAATATCTACGCATTGTATCCTTAAGGCCTCCGTATCGCCGCTATAACTTCCTTCTTTTTATTTGCCCCTTTCTTTCATATCAACCTCTCACTCGGTACACGCGATATAGTAAGACCTCGCATAAGTTACACCCATATTCCGACTCCAACTTTATTATAGGTTAAACCTGCATAGTATTATTACTTTTTTACTTACGATCCTATATCAAAGATAGAACATGCGCTGTAAATTCTTTGGAGCTCGTGCATATGTCGATACAAATAAAATACGATTATCAAAGATTTAAAGTAAACAAGACAAATTTCTTCAATCGTTGTCTGTATAATTGGCATTTCTTCGTGTATAAACACAGTTGTGAGTGTGTGATCTCTGGATCAGAGCTGGATCCCCTTTTGATCGTCAAGTATCTCCAATGTGCTATATAATTTTTTAAATACGACCGTAAATTATTGCTATACATAGCTTTTACTCATAAAAATAACAACGACGACACCAATATTTATTCTGCTTTTATTTTAATTCATTAATTTCACCCTGGATTCTGTCTCTCCGGAGCGGATTAATTTTTATAATTAAAAGTGGAAAATGTCAAAATGAAACATTATTATTATACAGACTTTAAGTTCACTCTAAACCGCTGCTGGTTCAGAGTGTATCGTATGAATCAACAAATCGACCAAGTCGTTGGGGTTGTGTGAGTGACGACGATCCAGAGAGAAGAGGTCGTGGGTGTTCCCAAGCACCATTACCCGTACTGAACCTCTCAGTCATTTTCCAAAGCTAGACAAGGGAGGATGGTCATGTACATCATTTTACCCAGTTGCCCATGTTAGTTCAGTCGATAGTGGGCGTTGCCCATTGAATTCAAAACCAAAGAGTGAAGCTTCCGTTATTTGGTTGAACGCCACTCCGTCCAAGACTTTGACAAAATCTATGACAGAGATCGATTCCTAGAATCGTAACGCGGTACTCTCTCTATCATTCGTTGATCAATTTGCACTCATGGTACCTCGTCCACTCCACTCTTGTAGATCCCGCTTTGATCTAGAGCAAAATATTTAACGACGATTTAAAAATAAATAAAAATTCCAAGATGAACACAAATATTACAACAAGATGCACTACGTAAGAAACTTTTTTAACTTATGGATTTCCTTGCTTCATATCTCAATATTTCAATACATAAAACATACAATTCTACACAATTGAAAGAGATTTTAAGCGAAAATAACCTAAAAAATATATTTATATTAAAAATATTAAAATATTAAAAATAAAAAATATATTAAGTTTGATAGAAAATGGTAGAAACTTAAAAGGACAAGGGTAGAAACTTAAAAAATCACTATAATTTCCCCTCAACCATTGTACAGTTTAAGATGTTCACAGGAAAATCCTAATAATGGAGAATCCACCAAATAAGGTAAAAAAATTGTTTTATTTTTTTTTTGTAATTAAAAAAACGTATTTTTTCTTTCTGAGTATGTTGAAAAAAAAATTCCCGAATCCAAATACAAAAAATTGTGGAATGATCTTTTTAAATAGTAGATGATATTTAAAAAAAAGCGTGCACATTTTTTATCTGTACATTGTTTCCTCCTGATTCTTGCCGATCCACAGATTCTCCTCTATGACTTATGGTTACCTCAATTATGTCTCCCTCGTATAGGAAGCGGTATGAAAATGTTCTATAGAATTGAAAAACCAGTAAAATTGTAAATTTTATAAATTTTAAATCCCTTAATTGATTCTCATCAAATTTGAAACCAAGTATCCTTATCATTGATTCATGAAAACTTACAAAATTTAGAACAAAAATATTTTTGTTTCTCGAAAAATGCATGATTTAATAAAATCTAAAAGCCTTGATCAATTTATACCAAATTCAATACCGAACAACGTTATCCCCTGGCCTATTACTTGTTGAAAGTTTTAGGTTGATAGCTTAAAGTTTACGAAAGTTAGAGAGATCAAACCTTTTTTTCTGAAAATTGCAGCAAACCGAGGGGCGTTGCGGCCCGACTCGTTTGCAAAGTTTTAAAAAGATCATATCCAGTAATCCGTCCTTAAGATAAAGCGATTTCAATTTTGCAAGCTCATCACACACACGCGCGCGTGTGCGTACTTTTTTCAAAACATGATTTCTCGACTCTTGTATAATTTGAAACATTTTGAGTACTCTGAAATAAAAAATTCGAGAAATGTTTTTTTTTTCACGAAAACAAAGCTTCCTCCTTTATGAGGACGTAAAAAAATATAACTTTTTCTACAATTTTGTCTCAACTTAGACGTTTCCATGAAATTATTTTTTGTCATTTTAATGATATATTTACTTAAAAAACACTGATTAAACTGAACATTGTAGTGAGAAAAAAATGTCTGGTGTTTATGTGTGTATCTATATGCCACGTATAATAAAAAAAAATAATTAACAACAACTTGAAAACGGCTTGAGTTATCGGGCTAAAGCTTGGCAAACTTATGGGATAGTTACTATCCAACACCCTTTCGTCATACCGAAATTAATTAAAATCTATACGAGACACTAAACTATCATTAGTTAAATTGTTTCAAGAATACGCCAAAGCGAAATTAATTAAAATCAATACGAGACACTAAACTAACATTAGTTAAATTGTTTCGGAATTGTAAAACAACGTAATCACGCTAGGTAGTATAAATTTCAAGTTATCGAACTTAAACTTTATACACAGGTGTAGTTACAAGCAAGATTCCTTGTTATTAATTGTATATCATTTCCAAAGAAGCCATCAAACTAGAAACGTGCACATGGCTTCCATTATTACCCAGCTTTCACAAAGCTTGTTCGATCATGACATTTCCCCGTAGCAGCTTATGGTCGTTTTGAGAATAACAATCAGGACGTAATATGCAAGTTTGTACATTGTAGAATTAACTTATAATGAAATCCGTAGATTTTTCACACGATAAGAACACCGTTGCACGAACAATGAATCGTGATTGTTTTTTCAATCAATTTTTGTTTACCGACATAAAAAAAAATACAGCATTCTTTCGTTCAACCCCCTTGAGTGTCGATAGATCGATATTGACGTAAATATTTATCGATATATGCGTCACTGATAATCAAGGACTTATATACTTAGACTTCTCTTGAAAGAACGTCTTTCTTCATTATTATTTCATGAAAAATTCCATCGTAAAGAAAGTTCTTGGGGTTGCATATCATTCCAACACCGCAGAAGGGTTGAAATGTAGCCAAATCCTCGTCATGTCTCTCGTCAGCGATATATATTTCCTGTTATCCACATTTATTCGGATATTTGTATACATTTGTAATGTTGTACGTGGAATTTAAAGCGATATGGTGCTGGATGGTCTTGATTCACCATCGATTCACCACCGCTATTACGTATAGCGCTGGGTGAATGCGCCTGAAAATTCGTCACCCCAGGGGCTGTTCTTCGATGCATGTACCATACATGCATGATAGATATGTATGCAATGGCTGGAACCACACGAAAAGCACGTTATATGACAGCCAGCATCTAATATCCGTGGTCCCACTGATATTTATGTAGACGTTTCCGAGATATTGTTGTCAACAATTTGTGTACCCTCGTGATATATTGCTCGATAAAACACTATTGTGTTATACAGATTTCTAAACGAGGTTTCTAAAATGTAAGAAAATGATTATCTAACCGATAAACTGTAATTGAGTTAAAAATTGATTGTAATTATTTTATTACAACTTTTCTTTATTACCTGACAGCGTACTCATAATAATTATTTAATTAATGAAAATTGTAATAAGATTAATGAAATAATGATCAATGTCACGAATTGTTCTTTCCGTGTAGAAACAAGTCTTCAAGACCCATCAGAATATTATAAAAACTTGATGTATTTTTCTTGGCTTTCTAAAGACATTACCTATGCTTAGCCCATAATCCTTCTATCCCCGTTAGCTTCTCAACTGCAAAGAAAAAAAAATGTAAATGGAGATGAAATTTTCCTCCGTAAGAACGTTAATAATTACACTCGACGTCTCGACGGTGTAGTTTTAATTTTTGCTTTCGTCGAAATCCTCCCATAGCGTGGCATACTATAAGCACGAAGATCCTCTCTTCCGCCTCGTAAGACGCTGGGTCTTTGTCGTTGAGGTTGGATACTAAGGAGGAAGAGAGAGTGGCCGGAGCTCAGGAGGATGAGACCATGAAATAGGGTTGCAGTCGTAAGAGTCGAGGGTGGTCCGTACAAGTGCGAGAGAGAGAGAGAGAGAGAGAGAGAGAGAGAGAGGGAAAGAGAAAGAGACAGGACGACAGCGATGAAGTGAGACGAATAGATAGGACGAGGGAAGGACGCTGACTGCACTCGTAAGCGAAGTAACGCGAGTGAAAGGGACAGGATGATACTCGGGCGGGTGCGCGAGGTAGAGGTTGGAGTTTGGGGGTTGGGTTGGTTAGGCAGCCGCAGCCACCGACACGCCACGAGTCGTTAAGTCCATTCCGTGGTTTTAATGTCAGCACTAACTTCGCAAGCCAGCCCTCGAGCGCGCGGCGTTCCTTCCTCCCCGACGGGCTCTATCCGAGCGAGCGTTGTCGTCTTCCGCTCTCTTCTCGGTCGCCTCGCCACGGCTACAAGGTCCTGCGTTTTCTTGGCGTGTACTATACATATACTCATAGCTCATGGGGATAGCCAGATCTCTTCATCCCTTCTCTCTCATCTTCCCCTACCGCGCTTCTCCTTAGGCGTGTCAACCGCAATCCTCGAATATATTTTTACCTGTTCTATCCCATTCACTGCACTATTCCCTAACCCGAGAAACGCGTTTCAATATTTAACGGGCAAAGAACTAGCTGGGGTAAAGTGCTCGTGGAGCACGGATTGCGCATTGCGAATATTATTGTGAAAGTACTGAATATGGTCCGACGCGATAAAATCAACCAGTGCGTACTGATAAATATACGTGCTCTTAATAAAAGCCTTAAACTTTTATATGCTTACCTGTACTAGCAACAGTTAGATTGTATAAGTTTTAAAGCTTGCTCCTAATAGGATTTAAGGAGAATTACCAGCTCCATCCTCGTAAAATAACGGCAGACATTGGGAAAATCATTCTACCAATGATGCCGGAAGAAATAATATACAATTCATTCAAGTTAGATTATTTATCAAAGTTAAATTATCTTAAATATTAATTACATAATATAATTTGTTTAAACTTACCGTACATACGACTGAATGTATTATTCGAACGTATGTGCAATTTAAACAAGACTTACCGTATCCAAGACGAAATAATTACAATCGAAGTTGGCATAATTAGCATCTCCTATAACAAACACGCGCAAATGACACATTTTATTTTTTACCGTCTGAACGAGTTTCAACAATTGAACAAAAGACGAGATTATTTTAATGGAAAATAAAACGAATAGGTTAAAAGAATTTGAGATTCATTTATCGTGATTTAAATAAAAATGTAGATACGCTTGAATGGCGCTTGTATCTGATACATAAATCTCCCTGCACACAGCTCAGCTCCTACCATTTATCTCCATCGCTGTGGTGCGAAGGTAATGTATTAAGGTTGCTGATTTGATTCGGTCATGATCATTGGTCGAGAGCTGTCAATTAGAGTTTGCTCGCGGCGATCCCCGACCTGGGTTGTTTGCCTGTACCTTAACACACGATATCAATCAGAAATATTTGTCGAGCCACTTTTTCCCGATCACGTCGGAATCTTTGGAACCTTATGTACGCTTTGCGACTTTGTTATCTGCGTTATCTATTCACAAACGGTGTTAGTTGTTCGACTTAAGTGAAAACGCCGATTTCTTGTAAAAAAAAAAGTCAGTAAGCGGAGTTTAGATTCAACAATAGCAACGTCAAGAGCTCCATTTATCATATTTTCAATTTAAGATTTAATCCCATACTAGCTGTAGCTCGTCAACCATCTTAAAAACGCGGCACGAATTTTTTTTTTCTTTCTGTAACATACTAGAGTCGAAATAATGTAAATCTCACACTCGAAGACATTTCCTTGGGATTTTTATTGATTCTGTCACTTAGTGAGAACTGCCAACTGTAGAACGGTAAAGCTCATTCCCGCTTAACCAAACAGTACATTAATGACAACCATAAAAGTTTCTGTATTATGAACTATCCCATTATCATACGGACCACCTTAATGTCTCATGATTATGGTGCAATTGAATTTTTCTCGACTAATCGTTAAGTTTTTCAGTAAAATTAGAGTAAGCGTTTATCTTCATTCGCTCGAACAGCGCGCTTACGCAACTAGTGGGGGTAACCCCCCCCCCCCCTTGCACTACCGTGAAATTCGGAACAAGCCGTGCCTAACTTCAGACGTTCTTGTTTAGCCCGAGATTAAGACCACGAGTACGGCTCGTGATATTCATGTTTGGACTGAAATATCAATTACGAGCCATACTCGTGATATTCACATTTGACATGAAATTAAACAACGAGCCTGACTCGTGATATTCAAGTTTGGCCTAAAATTTTCATCACGAGTCAGACTCGTGAAAGTAGTGCAAGGGGTTAAGAAGTAGTGTGGCGGTATATTCGACGTGCCAACTTACTTATAAGGAAGGATAGTTTGGTGTCCCCCTCCGATTTTGATGAAACTTACGTATGTTGTAGAGCATCGAAAACTAAAAGACACGTTTTTTTTTTATCAGCGGAAAAACATTTCTAAGGGGTGAAATCGCCCTTCAAAGTTAGGCATGTCGAGGGGTGATTATGCAGTTCCACCCAGAAGGCGTCAACCGATTTTGATGAAACGAAAACCAAAATACTCCTCATTGAAGACAATAAAAATTCCACGTGAAGTTGAAGAAAAAAATTCATTTTCAGGGGTGAAACTGCATAATCACCCGTAAATTTGGAGGGCGATTTCACCCCTTAGAAATGTTTTTCCGCCGATAAAAAAAAAAACGTGACTTTTAGTTTTCGATGCTCTACAACATACGTGAGTTTCATCTCAAAATCGGAGGGGGACACCAAACTATGCTTCCTTGTTAGTGCAATAAAATGTCCAACAAGCTATACGACTACTTTCTCTTCTGCATAGAAGCCGGATACTTATGTCGAACGCTGCATTAAAATCGGTTGGTTTTCCTGCTTAGCATCAAATACGCTACCAACTAATAAATCAGTACATTGACTTTTATCCTTTGACAGCTTAAAAAGAAGACGATAAGATCATTTTACGCTGGTCTACTAAGTGAACTCGGAGGTTTCGATTTAGTCAATAAATTCGTTTTCATTATGCATCTAAGTCTTCCGGAGTCTTCAAATCTTTCGAATATTCTTTCTTTCACGCATTTATTATTATCCAAGAGCGCACCCCATTTTTCCCGAGCGATTTATGGTTTATATTAGCCGTCCCGTATTGTTCGTATTATATTGCAAACATTTAAAAAAAAAGCGAAAAACATAGAGCACCGCGTCATGTCTATAAAAAAAATACTAAAAACATTCCAATCGTATAAAATATCTTTTGGGTTTTCACCGTAGCGCGATTATATTTCTGGAAGTTGGGGATGTAATCCGAAACTTTTTAGTTAGCCATGTTCATCGCATTTATCCTATATCCTTGGTATCTTGCATTGTCTGCAAATGTAGGTGAATTAATTCAATAAGATGTTGGAAGTAATTTACTAAACTTGTTTTCTAGGCTCAATTTAGCGGCACGGGTATGCGTAGGAAGAACGAAGTAGTAAAGTCATCGTTCGGTCAGACTAGCGATATTGAGTTTGTCTGTGAGAGGATCCAATTTCTTTTAGGGCTTGTGGGATGTTTTTGGTGATTCGGTAGATTGCAATCGAGAAGTCTGAATCTACACTGGTTCAATAAAAACCACTTCTGCTGGTAGCTCGTCGAATGCGAATGAATGTATAGTGCGATTTTCACGGTTGTTGACACAGGAAGCAAAGCGATTTATGAAGGAGAGACCGTCTTGACGAGAAATTCCACGTTCCACTGCAATATGCAGCAATCACGAGTGAACGGGGCCCTAAAATTCTCGCTCTTATCATTGTAATTACATATTTTCGTCAACGCACTTGAAAGAAGAATAATTTTTTATTGAAAAAATAAATATTTTATTATTTAAATGAATTTATCGAATTAAAATGAATTTATTAAGATAAATAATTTTTTAAAAAACAATTCGTGAAGCGCAGAATGCTTTAATCACTTTATTTGAGTAGAGGGCCAAGATAATCCTTCGAAGAGGTCTTTGACGCAAACTACTGTTACCTTTCTCTGGCCCTTCTTCGCTCATTAATTATAAAACAGCTTGACTCTTTTACGTAACAAAACGAAACGCCTTCCAAGTTGAGATGGCACGAGAGGCATGATACGAGACCGGAAGACGTGGAAGAAAGCGCGCAACCCTGCAAAGCCTTTCACTGTTTTCTCCAAAGTCCTCAGAACGCGAGCTGTAGATGCCGTAACATAAAATCTTAAATAGAGCGCAGAAGCTTTCTGAGTTACTCATTAATCATTGAAACATCCTTGACGTTTCTGTTTATACAAAGTCAGCTAAATAACGAGACAGTAAAAGGATGAAAAAGCTACGAAAACAATAGCATCGAAAGAACGTTTCTTCGAACCCTTTTTTC
Organism: Cylloceria caligata; assembly: GCA_963942595.1. Classification (NCBI taxonomy): domain Eukaryota; kingdom Metazoa; phylum Arthropoda; class Insecta; order Hymenoptera; family Ichneumonidae; genus Cylloceria; species Cylloceria caligata. Next base: position 5,481,291 of record OZ012707.1, on the reverse strand, counting down.
ATTAGTTTCTACTTATATTTCAATAAGGAATGGAAGGGTGAATCGGAGAAGAGCACGATTAGCGATTTCCTACGAAGAAGGATAAAAGAGGGTAAAAGACAGGAAGTCAGGTCGAGGAAGTTAAGATCGAAGCTACGCGGTGATTGTAACCGAAAGCTTGGCGAAGCGAACCCCGGAAGACGTTGGTGCTGCAGTTAATAGGGCGAAACGATCCATTGGACGTATCACGTCGTTCGCTGATACTTTCACTTCGCGCAGAGCCATGAGCAGTTCGACGAAAATCGATATCCGCCTACCGTCCGAGAGGAGCTTCCACTTAGTGTCTGCATCTGTGCGCCGAAGACTCGGAGCGAGATGGCAGGGTGAAATAAATCGGAAGAGGGATGAAGCAAAGGTGCTTAGATCGGAGGAGCGAGCGAGAGAGGGACGGTGGAAATGATTTGAACGGTAAGAGGGAAAGGGGAGGACGAAGGCCGGAGAGTAATTTCCAGAAAGTTGAAAAAAAAAAGAAGAAGAAAAAAGAAAGGACGCGAGGCACGATAAACATTTATTTATTACGTGTACGCACGGTAAACTTCTGCAGATATTCGGTAGTTACGTCGAAGACCAACTTCCGCTTGAAATATAATGGCTCTGGCAATCCAGCCGTCTCTCCAACATGCCATATATCCTTAAACTAATCGATATCTCGCAATTGATTTATATTATAATCCCTTTCTAATCTCCCGATTAAACGCGACAGTAATTGGCAATTAATGCTTTGAATGCGTCAACATTTTGATTTATATTACTGTAAAGTGTGCAAAATAATTTATTACAATTAAATATAGAAAAAAGTGTGTCAAGCTAAGAATATTTCTTATCTAACAAAGTAATTTAATTTAATTTTCCACATTGACAAAAATGCCCCAAAGAATGTCGATCTTTTAAACTCCAATAACTGGTGTGTTTCGAGCATTTGATTATAGTTGTTGATTAAACAACTAGTTGATTGACATAGACAAATAAATTTTCTGAAGTGCGTTTAACAGCATAATTAGTTTATGTAATTAACCGTTATTGTTCGCGTGTTTTTCTTGTATCGTTTGAATTTTCTATTGCTCTTCAACGAAGCAAATAAAATAATCAATAAAACAAAACTGCAGAATTTTTAACACGGTCGGCGAATCCTTCCGCTACGAAAAACTATTTTCTGTACAACGTATCTATTTCCATCGAATGCATTTCATGAACCAATCAATGAAATGGTGGTGAAACTCTCGTTCTCTCTCGCTCTTTCGATTCCGCGACGATGTTCGTGAGGAGACGAAGAACCGAACAGAGAGCCCATCACGCATTACACTCCCACGACGATCTACGGGGTTGGTCGCGATACCTATACGTGAAATACGTGTCGCCGTTAGTGAGACACCGAGAAGGGGGTTACTACCGGTAGCAAAGTATAGATGTAGATAGGAACAGAGGAGGATGCTGTTCCACCAGACAAATAGTTGGAATAAATCCTTTCATTTATTATACCACCCCTCTCGCCTGGTATTCCTTGCACATCGCACATCTTCCCTCCCTTACTCTTTTGGACAACCCTTTCAATCTCGATAAATCCTTTAACGCTAGCTGCAGGAGACCACTAATTATGATAACGTAATTGGCTCAGTGGGTGCATGTGATTTCCGCAAAAAAAAAAAATACAATTTAATGCTTTAGAATAATTATAGGATATACAGTTCTATTTATCGTATTATACCGATGTTTCGTACAGTTATGTAGCGTGATAAATATGATTTGTGTGAATTTTTTATCAGCCTTGATCCATCTTCTATCGATAACAACAGTTTTTGCCGTTGTCAAAATCTTTCAACAGATTTGTACTCGTGATAAGTATGTTGACAATGAATGCATTTTTAGTAATCAATTGAGCATTACGGTATGAATAAAATCCAAAAATGTGATTGAATTTCATCAAACTATTTTCAAATCTTTCGATAGATTTATACTCGGTGCGAGTAAATAAAAATAAATGATTTTTTATCAAACAATTGAGAATTGTGTCACGAATGTAATCTAAAGATATCGTTGAATTTCATGGAACCATTTTCCAGTGAAATATGTTGAATGTTAGATTAAAAATGTCGCTCGTGTGGATTAAAAACTTTGAAAAGTGTCACCGCGTACATAAAAAAATTTGTTAACACTGGTTAAAAGAACATACACACCGAGCAACCTTAATATACGCTGGATTATTAATTCTGTATGATCGTCAGTGTCATACGGACACTGCGTACACGGAAAAAAAATTATTGATTGCTTTAAACAACTGCATGATTTAATACATTCCAAGCGATTACTTTGTTGTGCCAAACAAATTAATTCGTAGATCCAACCAACACATTTGTTGGCGCAACCTAATTCATCGCCTGGAGCATATTTGACAACATGATTGATTTTAACAGCAAAGCCATTTTCTGCATCAAGAATTGATTTTTAACCTCACTCTTTTAACAAAGTAAATGGGTCACTCAATTATACAACACGACGCACATAATTGGTATTTTACAGCTGCCAGTGCAGTGGTATGCGAATAAATCCGTATTCACATTTATTTAGATTATTAATGAGTGATTAAATCCGGCTTTTTTTTAACAGGTACTATATGCACTGTATCATATTCACAATCTTTTTACCATAATGAATATTATATGTAGTGCATATAAAAAGCCCGATATAGCGCAAGAAAAATATATGCAACGCGGAGTACACAAGCGTGGACCATGAATTTGCGTGCGTTAAAATTTCGATGAAATTTCGCCAAGCCTCGTGGAAAATGAACAGCGAGTTTGCCTCCCGGGTATTTGCATCGTTCGAAACCTTCGAGTACCCATGATGGCTACGTCCTATCGTGCGATTGACGTCCCTCGACGTCGACTAGACGATGGAATGGAGTTAGGTCTTTTGTTTTATCGCCAATAAGCCTGGTACCTGAAATTGTCGAAGCACGATCGAGCGTCATGTAAGGTACGAGAAGAAAATCATTTTTGCATCTCGTCCGTTACGATGATATTTTTACACCGTTCCTCGTTCTTTCCTTTCTCGTTTATTCCCTTCCGGTGCAGGTGTAATAGGCGTGCTGAAGCTTTTTCCGCAATTTAGAGGACGAGTTTACTGATATCCCACAGCAGCCGTATGCTAATTTTTCGTTCTATCCGTCGTTCGCTCTGGACTCAACCCCAGGCTATAATTTTCTTTACACTCTTACATTCGAAGCAGTTAAAACCCGATGGAAGGATCGCGGTTGTCCGTTAAAGCATGAGAATTACGCGTATCCCACCTGCTGTGAATAGCTCGCACGGTTCGTTCACCGTGTCACAGTTTATTCAGTGGATATAGCCGTCCTCCTTTCACCTTGTCCCTTTTTGTCCCTTACGAGATATAACGTAAAGGTAAAATTTGCCCATTACACGTACTACCGTCATCCATTTTAAACTCAATCCGTCTTTTGAATTTCCCGAAGCTATAAAATGTTCTATCGATAAGTTAGTAACACGCGGATTCGCTTTGTAATTATTCTCCTATTTTTTAATTTCTCAGAGAAAATATAGCACATTTTAATTATGAAAATATCAAATTATACGATATTACGAATAACACGATATATGAACGAGGCCGTTTTAATAATAATTTTTATAACAGAAAATCTTTAAATTTGGTAGAAGCTAAAAGGATTTTCAACGACCGGATACATCTACGTTATATGAAAAGTGTCTAGGAACGTTCATGAAACGAGGAAATAAAAGAGACGTGATAGATCGACAGAAAAGGAGGGAAATAGGTGTAAAGCGAATGAAGAGACCCGAAGATGAAAGCACGTGCCGTATTTTCCACCGTCAATATCCGGCCAAATTGACACTGTGGACAGGAAGCGAAGGCGAGAAAGAGCGAGGCCTCTCCACACTTTCGGCTCTTTGCCTTCCTTGCTCCTATTCCTGTTTCACCATCACTGACTCAATTTTTTTTTCCTTTACTCTACGTTTTATTTTCATCCCTTTGCTGTGGTCGTGTAAGGGTAGTAAAAGCTCGGTGCGAATGCACCCACTGTCCCAATAAGTATAGAGGAGCTCAGCGGGCGTACGCTTTAAAAATATACAGTGGACAATCGTATAAGTTAAGTTCAGATAAGTTGAAGCAACCGGCTGACGAAGTACTCCTTCCACTTTATACCAACACGATTTTCTGTCCCCACTCAAACATCTGACATTAAATCTAAGAATTGTATTAAACATGTCCGGAATAATTTTGCGTGGAATGATCATTTTTATCATTTTTTTATGATCCGTTTCGTACTATTTGTCGTTTAAAAATATGTTCAGCTATTTCGTAAAGCTTCTGGTTGCCAAGAGTAATATTTATTATCAAGACGAAAATATAAAAATATTTTACTCCTGGACAAAAGTAACGATAGTTTAATAGCATCCATTGGCTATATTTTCACTCCAAGAATAATTAAGTGATTAGCGGTTAATCGATCTAGATAGTGGTGCAGCTATCGGATTAAACAATAATATACATTTTATTATTCAATGAATGTAATCGTTATTTGCTTAAAAAATCAGACATTCACTTTCAAATGCCAAATTACTTAAATGATCTACGTAACAATTATTTCTGCTTTATTTAGTTTATCGCGAATCGGTATACATCATTTATAAAATATAGCATAATACGGTAGCTCGTTCGAAAACCGATTTATTGCCAATCAATTTATTACAATCAACATAAATGTCGAGCTGTAGATAATAAATCGAAGAAACTATTAAATGTTTGTATTTATTTTGACACATGACTCGGTGAATGATGAACATAGAACAACGTACGATGAACCATAAGAATCCATTGATGACTTAAGGCATCACCGTCATCATCGTCGGTGGCTCGCAAAAAATTGAACAAAGTTCGTTGAAGATTTGTGCTGATGTTTTTGCTCCTAATACACTTTTCTATTACAACGACATTGTTCGTTAAAATACAATGCCGTGTACGAGATTTTGTAGGTTAGGTTGCATTTCTTTTCTATCTCAGTGCCGTGAAATATCGTGAATAAGAAAATTATAGAAAGCTTTATATGCTCGAGAATATTACGGACCAGGCACCCATAAAAATCGCATCTTTAAGGACGATACCTTAATCGCCAAGAAAATACATTCCATGGTCAAATACACAACCTAGTTTGAAATTTATCGCAGAAGTTGAGAAATAAACATGCGTAATGAAATTACGATCGTTTTTATGGTCGAACATAACCCCATGCATGACGTGTAAAGATAGAAGGAAAGGAAAAGTTTTTTGAACAGCAAGAGCGAGTCGGGAGGTAGTAAAGAACTTAACTTATCTAGTTGTGCCTAATTGGATTAGCTCCCAAGACCTTAGTTTATTTAGTCGTCCACTGTATACGGAGCGAAGAAAGGATAAGGAACAAAAATGAACTCGGGATCCACGTTGGGCTTAAGTAGATTCACCAGGTAGAGAAGTGCTGGGTCGGGAAGGGATAAGAACTATCGAGCAGCGCTCGGTAAGCGGGTCGAACGAAAGGGCGACACCGTTTTACCGCAACAACTACGAATGCTGTAGCTACATTAAATGTTATTCATAAACTAACATAAATATACTTTGTTGAAATATAATATCGTTGTATTTGTCTCTACATCGACTTCAGAGTTATGCCGGAACAAATCGCGCAATTCGCACATACGCCATAAGAACGCACGTTAAAAGAGTCTCCTAAGATACTAAAATGTTATGTCAACAGTGTAGGTTAAAATTCCCAAATAATTCAGACATATTTCTACGGTAGTTGAGAGTCTGCAATACATATTCTAAATTTTTTGGTGAATTTCTCTATACCGGGTAAACCTTACGGAACACATAATACGAGTGAAATTATTCGTCATTTTTTTAAAGAATTTCTACAATTTTTGTCGATTTTTATTGCCTCTTTTGGACAATAGCTTGCATAGCAGAATATGTTTTTAATATTGAGAAACATTGGTAGTAATGTTATTGAAACAAAATGTATCGATTTACGATAATTTATGACAAGATTTTGTTAGTTTTTTTTTTAACATAAACCATCGAATTGGTCCGATTTACAAACAACGATTTTTTTTTCACTGATTCGTTAAGATTTATTAATACAAAAGTTATGAATATTGAAAAAAATAATTTTACCAATAAAGTCGAAAGAGCAGATATATAAATTGATCGGATTTGCACTATTTATTAAAGATAAGTTAACTAAGGCTGCTGACTTTGATCAGGTATCGAACCTACCAATGTAAGTTTGACAAATCGCTCGCGACTATGACCGATCGAGGCTGTTTGCTTACAGTTTAACTAAGGATATCTACATATGTCAGATTTTCGACGAGAATGTTTTTCTATGATTGCATCGAAATCCTTACAATCTGATGTGTACGTATCGATTTTTTTTATCTGTATCATCTAATCGCAAACAATATTAATTGGTTAACTGAATTGTCGACACAGTGGTTTTTTCATGACACGTTACAGTAATTTTACGATTTTTTTGTAAAAAAAAAGTCGTTAAAAACGGTTGAGATGTAACAACAGCAAAGTTTGAAATTTAATTCATCTCATCTTTTAAATTAAAGACTTTATTTGATATTAGATATGTACAAGCTATACTGTTAAAAATATGTTGTTAAATAAATCAAACCTCTCGCGGTATTCGTCTGAGTTCACACTGACAACTGGTGTTTAATAGTTGGCGTCAGATTGCATTATAACCTCAAAACTTTCAACGCGTTTCATTTGAAAATGGGTGAACGACATTCAATGATATTTTCGGATTATACTCGTGCCGCAATTCTGTATTGATTTGCTGATAATTTTCTGTCTTTCGTCTACTCATTGCGAACATACTATAAGTATGTTGTTATATAGTATAAATGTTGTAAAATTTTGAAGTGGAACCTAACGATTATAACAAAACCGCTAGTGTGAATTAAAAAAATTTTTTAATCGTTTAAATTAACACGAAATGGGTCAATAGTGTCAAAAGTCCACACCAATTGCCTTTGACACCCTGGATTTTTAACATTGTAGTCGATCAATCTTAACGATGCGCGTTTATTTGCCATTGTGGTATTTTCCTGGCAATCCCAACGGATAGTAGGAATACCAATCCTTTACCGTGTGTGGTTTTCCTGTACTTTATCATAATGTATATAACTATATATAACTACAGAGTATGTACCATAATGGGACGTGGGTATAGCAATCCTCTACTGAGTTTCTTATGGCACGTGGGACCACGGAAAATATCTTCTTGGCAATGGAAGGCTTGTGCATCCCATTATGGCCGCACATGCCATTTTACTCCTCCCTTTATTTCCTTCTCGTTTTATCTATGTATAAATAAAAGCCCCCCTTATGCCTTAGGTTTCTACATTTCACTACTACAAATATCACTTGAGTAATTGTACTCACTCCGTTCGTGGCACAAAATTTACTCACAGAGCTCGCGAAACTCGAACACCCTGGAAGAAATTCTATCCTCTAGTAATGCTGTAAATAAATTTAGTCCGCAAGTACAATTATTGTGGCTAAATAAATGTATTTTATATTTAACATTTTGTATTTTATATTCACCGTTTTATATTTGATAATCACTATTTTATATTTTATATTTAATGTTTTATAAATGCTGTGAAGTAATCGTAGTGTATGTGCTTACATTTTGTGTTTATGCTTATCAGCCATAAATATGAATTTTGTGATGCAGCAAGTAACAGGATTTTTGTGTCGTGACATACTCGTTTGGTCCTTGAGACGAAAAGTATGAAGAAGCGAATATGAAAGAAGAAGTGAAGAGCGCTACAAGAGGGTTCGTTAATTCACGAGTTGATGGCATTTTTTTTTGGGTTTTACCCCTCGTACACAACCGACAAGTTTTTTTTTCCAGAATTTAAGTATATCCACCAACCTTAAATGCATGTGCATCCATGTGCACAGGCACGTTATGACCCTTTTTCAGTTTCTTTAGTCTCACATTCTTGTAAGACGTTGTTCGGCTGTGTTTTTATTATTTTTTAAAAAGATTTTTCTCGCCAAGCGGGTGGTAGAGCAAGAGGAGAAATCACCAGAGCGAGGCGTCGCACGTAGTGCGATATACCCAACGCGCAGCGGGTGTCGGTAGAGCTCGAAGCGAACACCCTGGGTCTGCGAGTAAATTGAAGCGATCCATTATACGCCCGGTGTCGGGTTGTCGGAATACGTCGCGTGGGGAAAAGGAGGTGAAAGCGAGGGTGGCCGATAGAGGGAAAGGGATAAGCTAGGTGTACACCAGACCCCATACAATGAAAGTAGAAAGGGCGAACAGTAGTGGGATAGTGGTTTCATTCTCAGCTCACACGCAGTGGGTATGAATTCGATTCTCGCCGAACCAATGGATTTTTCGATGTGCTTTTAGTTGTGATCCCCGGTAGTAGTTTTGGATTCACCTAAATTCGTAGATCCATCGGGTCTTCCTCTGGTTCATCTAATTAAATGAATTCATTGATTATTTATTAATTTATTCATTCAATGGCATTCCCCGAAATATGGGTGCATACGGGTTATCAACCAAATACATCATGATGCAATAAGAGTAGCAGAAACGAGTTACAAATAATTGCTGAATCGAGCATCGGCCGATACGGTTAACCCCCATTTACCAGATAAGAACGCCTGTGTTCGTTCTACTGGTCCGATCAAATTTAACGAAGAAAAAGTAAGAAGAACTTAAGTGAAAACGGTGCGCAGGAAGAGTACAAATGATAAACAAACTACCGAAGATTCATTCCCAAGAGAGAATGTGTTATCGAAGCAAATGAATAAAACAACAACTTGAAATAAGATCAAGTTCATTGAACCACCCTGTGATATATCGGTTCAATGAACTGTATACGTTACAAGCACGTATAACTTACTATAATTCAAAAATAAAAATCGCTGGTTAACTAGAAATAGGTATTTTTTAAAAATTTATTTATTTATCCAGCAAATAAAATTTGAAGTTTTTAATTAAATAGAAGAGAAGTATCCCAAACCAGCGATGAATTCTATGACGCACTTCCACGCTTCTCTAATACCGCTTGCTTCAAAATCATACTCGACTATACTGCAGTCTGATGTTGCAGTTTGTGCCGCGAACCGTTGAACTCGACGTTTTTTATCACTAACTCCGAGGCTCGAGGCGCGTTCTCTTTATCCTCTTCCACACGCTACTTGGAGCTCTTTACGTACAACAATTCAACACCTTCCTTAATAATTACCTACTCGCTCTCATTAGTCGAGCGATCGTTAAATTCCTCATCGTTTTCACCGCTCGGTTGAACCACTTTTCCCTTGAGCTATAATTTTCCATACTCTACATTATAACGTACTGCAAAAGCAACAAATTAAAACAAAAAATAAAGCGCACGCGCAGGTATGTTCAGGTCGCAATTAATTACAATCGTAAGAGCGCTCACCTCTACTTGTAGACCATCCTCACGACTTTTTACACAATTTATTTACGACACTGTGTAGGTCGATTTAAAAAAAAATGCTTCAACATCAATATCCTCCCCTAAAGTGCCGCTCTTTAGTAGATTTTATAGGGGGATATCGAAATATTTAGAAGCTGATTAAACGTTAAGAGATTGTCGTCAATTTTTATTTCACCCCAAATTAACATCAAAATAAGATGCCGTATTGAACTGTAGACAGACAACGCACGATTTTTTATATACACACAAAAAATCTGTAATGATTGATTATTCAAGATAACAAGTTGATTACGCGAACAAAATTCTAGCCAAAAATATTGAAAATTTTCTAAAACCTAAGTCAATTTTACATTTAAAATGCAACATAATATCGGCACCTACAATAAATAATTTTTAATTTACGAATTTTTTTATTATGACGGTTTGGTAAATTTCCAGAATTCATATATTGGCATTTATTTGTTGTAAGTAATATTGCCTTCGGACCCTTTTGACATCAAATGTACAATGTTCTATTCTGAATAATAATTTTGAAAAAAATTGTAACAAAAAATCTGTTTGTTGCAACACTATTCCATAAGACAATCATTAGACATTTTTTTATTAGTAACATCATTCTTTGACATGTTCATAATTTTTTTCACAATCCTTAATCAATTCTACTTGTAAAAAGTCCTATAGCAATGGTACTTATGACGAATAGATTCCAATATATGTGTTTTGTACATTTTTTACCACCAAAAGTTTCTGAATTAGGTCGATCAATAGGAACTTTTTCATTAATAGCATCATTCGTTGACATACTAATATTTTTTTTACGAATCCTTAGCCAATTCTACTTATAAAAAGTCCTATAGCAATGGTACTTATGACGAATAGATTCCAATATATGAATTTTGTCAGTTTTCTAAATCATGTATTTTTAATTATTAACTACCAAAAGTAGTTCTCATAGATGATGATATTATATTACAATTTTTTTTTACATAAATTTGACACAAGTTTTGAAACAAAATTACTAGCGTACAGTATAAACAAAACATTCAATAATCCATTGTAAAAAGTTGAATAATTATTACAGTTTTGGATATTTTTGGCTGTAAGTTGGATGGCGTACTCAGTCTAATATCCCAAAAAAATCAGTTGAAGCAGATTTTCGAAAACCTCAAGTTTGGTAAATAAGATAAGTCGAATATTCTCATAAATACTTTTTTAACGTCTAGCCCCATACGAAATCTTATTTGTATGTAAATTTGATGTCCGACTAAAAATTATCAACCCTTTGCCAACGTTATTAACGGAAGCAAAATATTTCAAATAGACCCCCCCCCCCTCTTCGCAAGTACTTGCGAAAGCATAGATCTCAGTGAATAGGAGTAGGTAGCAAATAATGGGAATTACCATGTTTATGGAAAAAAAATGTGACTAACTTAAAAGAAAGTTTCTTCTTGAAAACGCAAGTTTAGTCATATTTCCAGTATTGAAAATATTGTCCTCCTTTTCCAATTCTAATGTGGAAACGTAATAGCTGTTTGTCGAATATTTATTAACATTTTTTCTCTTTAAATGGTCATTGTAGCCGTTCCTATTCCCTTCTCCGAGTGTTATAATCGTAGGGCATACAAAATACAGGCGGCTTTTCGCTCTTGTCATTACGAAACACATATACATGTATATAGCAACGTAACTTCGGTCAGCCAAAGCCAAAACCATCTCCCTTGCATCTAGTGGTCGTGGTGGACCAGAGGAGAAAGCCATTTCGGTCCGGCGATACGGCAAATTGCATTTCCTTCCCTCGTGATCGCTCGTTACCGCTGAAAGAAGGGATTATGGTAAAAAGCAGGCTGAGAGGGAGAGGGTAAAAACAAGGAGTTTCGAAAGGTCAAAGCTACAGAGTCCAGGGTAAATAGAAGGCTGGTCCTCTGCAAGGGGATGCTGCGGTGAAAAAGGAGGTCGCGCGAAGCACATGCAGCAACAGCAGCAGCAAAGAAGCAGAGAGGGTTGGCTGACGACAAAAATAAAAACTCACAATTTTATATCTGGTAACGCAATTTTTTTCTTTACTTCTTTCTCTCGTAGAATTATTTTTTCTGGTATAGAATCGAGGGCACATTATCGTAAGCACGCTCGATCGTTGGTTGATGCTACAACAATTTTTTGTTAACGACGACGCAATACATCGATTACACGGTACGACGCTATCGTCGTCTTTTTCTAGGATTTCATATTGCTCTAAATGATGCAAATGGTAACAACGACGTCGATATTCGATCCAACATTTGCTGTTGTCTCACGTCTAAACAACGTGATTTTATAAACAATTCATTCGCGTCAAGGGAACATTGTTTGTACAGGCCCCGACGTTTAATAATTTTAACGACGCTTAACAAATAGTCGTCAAATATATATTTTCTCTTTCACTCTATGTATATTTCTTTGCAGTTATCAACGTAAATATAATTAGGCAACGAGGAACGTTCCTTCTTCTTTCACAATTAATTTCTTACGGTTATATCGATAATAATATATAAGTAATATTTATAAACTATACAAACTTAAACGCCTCCCGCGCGAGCAACCAGTATTGCGCTTTTGGTTACTCGCATGTTTTTTTTTTTTGTTCATCATCACTTACGGTCAATGTGTACAATAAAGTCGAGTAACACTGATGCATCGACTAATAACTTGGCATCACACACATTTTATTTCACTAGTCTAAGTCGAATCGCGCACGAAATTTCCACCTTTCTCATTGACCTTCGGTGTTCCATTTCCATTTTGTATTAATAAAAAAAGCACAGACGCACTATATTTTCACTTTCTGTGACATTATGTATTTCACCCTCATGGGAAGACACAAAACAATTCAATGTGCGATACTCGAGAACTGCGTAAACATTTTTTTTTTTTTTTAAAGAACTTTCTCATATGTTTGTGATATATTTTTCGTCTTTTCTTTCTTCTTGTAAAAAACATAAACGGTTAATTATCGACAAATTACACACCTTGAACAGTACAGTGAGTACCTAAAAGTGGATGAAACTATAAAACTACGTAATTTTGAGGACACGTTGCTAAAAAAAAAGCAAGACGGTTAATTAATTTTTAAAAAATAATTGTAACGGCGTACTTTTTTTTTGTACAAACCAGCTACATTTCAACGCAATCAAAACCGGTTTTGGCCGAAATATTTTTAAACGCATGGTGAACTCGGCTTCAAGTTGGGAAAGAAAGAAGAGACGAAACAGCAAGAGTCTGAATAATAAAAAAATAAGAGTGAGACAGGTATCCATGACGCGTTCAGCATGAAAAGTCGTAATCGGCCTCGTTCACGAGCTCTTGGGTACTTAACCGATGCAGCGGTATATCGAAAGGCACGCGTGTGAATTATTAATTTAAAATACGGTCGAGACCCCTCCTCTCGTCTCTTCACTCCGCTGACCCTCACGATTGTCGCTCTCAGCGAAAGAAAATACATCCATGTTTTATTGTCGAGTGAAACGCGCTCGCGTGTTCAACACGCGCGTCGCATCGCCTCCCCGAAATAAATTGTAACGAGACTATTTGCGATACCGACGTAGCACGAGAAACGATCGTTTTTCGGCAATTACTTCGAGATAAGAAGAATAATCGTATCGAAGAGTTGTAAATGTGGGTTTCAAAAAAATTATAAAGATCTTGATTGATGACTCGTCGAGTACAAATTGAAACATACGACAATCTCGAAACCAGACATCGCGAGAATTTGTCGGGCACACTGGAAAACTCGCGAGTAACCCTTAAGCCCTGTTTCCCTGCACACAGTTGCACGACAAATGGCTCTATACGCGGCGGTAAACACTGCAACCAACTGAATCTAGCGGTGCACCCGAGAAATTTCTCCGTCGAACGTAAACTCACCCGCAATAACATTTACTACTTTCGAAATACGGTTGAATTTATTGCAAGCTGTATATATCCAGTGACGTGAAGGGCAAATTCACGTCTGTTGTGCCCAAGCAACGTGTGTCCCGCATGTAATGCTACATACGCTGTAGAATAGAAGTACACTGAGCCTATATAGAGACGGCAATGCTGTCGGGACGTTAAAGGTGACGCGTTTCTTGCTTTACTATCGGTCTGAACATTTGTGTTCTCCGTAATGACGTGTTCGTCGAATTGCTAGTCTGTGTATAAAGCGCGTAGGTACCACGGCATCGCGATTGCAAAAGTCGATGGTGCACTCAATTACACTCGTGTACGAAATTCCTATGTCATATTTACATTGCACGTACACGTTTACACGTTACTCGTGAATCCCCTGGTATCAACGAGACGAGCAGCTCGGAGATGCGAATAAATCTACGATTTTGAAATCTTAACGATCGAATAAATTACTATACGCCAGCAATGTACAGAACTCGATTGAACACAAACATTCGAATTACAATCATTAAAAATTTTAAAAATTATAAACAAAATATAACAAATTGAGAATAATCATTTTAAGAAAACGTTTGGAATTTTCGGTTTGTAAAATCACTGTATAAAAATGTATGAGACATTTTTTGTTTTTTTTTTTCAACAGAATAGTCATTTGAATGACTTGTCTGTAGATTCACGGATTTTCTTACACTCGGAGCCACGACGTATTCCTTCTTAATTCTCATATGAAATTCAGCTCTCGTATCTACAGTAAATCTTTTATTCGCAAAGATTTTGGCACACGACCAGCGCGCGCCATGTCTATAACAAACCTTTGCATCTGTAACAACGAAATTTTCTCTCCATAATATATATATGCGTGTACGTATGTGTGTGTGTGTATGTGTAAAACAGAATTCTATGCTTCAATCCGAGTTTAGAGAGAAGAAACATTGGCACTCATCGTGGCAAGAGGTGCGTTACCTCTAATAGAAGAGTTCGAAGGGACTGAATGTATTTTATTTTTCTTTACGAATATGAATCTCTCGTGTCTCGAGAAGACTCGCGAGAGATATATCCCGTCAGTTCGGCCGTGTACCGACCCCTGTCCTGCAGGTAACATAAGGACGTAGGACGAGTGGCCAAGCTCAATGGAAAATAACGTCGAGAAAGCGGTTTGATGGGCTCGCCTGAGGGTTTTCGATCGGACTGAGGAGTCCAATCACCGGATGTACCGGACAAACGATCCCATGGGTATACTTGTTCAGCTGCGGTTCATGCTCGTCCTCCTCAACCCTTCGTGAGCTTCTTCTCGAGGACCTCTCGATGTCCGATATCTTCGCTTTTTCGTTCTCTCGCTCCAATTCTACAGAAGTCCAACAGTCTGTGGCAGTGTCAAGAGTTCTCGACAGCGGACAGAATTCTTGGCTTCGACACTCGAGCCAGCGTGGAAGTCAACGCGAGGATGACGTCGGTTAAAGTTCCACCGAGGGTTCCTCTTTATTTGCAGGAAGCGATGCCGTTGACGCTCGTGTAACTACCATGGATTCTTCGCGTTGGAATTTCACACTCGGCTGACGACGCCCTTTATCAACACCACTTCAGTTCGTTTGTCCTCGAGAGGGACAGATCGTATCGTATTCGGATCGTTCCCGAGAGAGGGAGAGGAGTCCTTAACCTTTTCGATTTTCAATCATAAATCCAGGATGGTATTACGTATTGACGAAGGTCAGATTCATGCGACTCGCTGCTTCACTCATTCTCGGCCCGGATGATGTCGTATTTGCGTAATTAAAGCACCATTTATATTTTAGGCCTTCATAAATATAAAATGAAGTTACGTATCGGTTATTGGAAAAGATGATTCAACGGGGATGAAAGACGGTGAGCTTTCGAAGGATTTTCAGAAAAATTTCTCATCCCGATCGTCAATCACCGAGCAAGGGGATGTCCCACTCGTTTTTGTTATCATCGATAATCTCAGCAACCTTTTTCTTCACGGTGTCCTATTATGTCTGGACTTGAGTCGTTAGCATCGACGAAGAATTTCTCAAGACGTATACAAAGATACGAGAGTTGTTGATGGTGAAGATGATCCTCCTATATTTTGAAAAAAGGAGGCGAGGCTCGTGGCTACGCGACTATGTCCATGTCGGAGGTGGATGAGTCGGAGGTGGTTGGGGCTAGACTGCCCAGGGTGTCCTCGTCCGGCAGAGGATGATGACAGACCGGGGCTGGTGGACTCAATGGTGGAAGGTGTGGAGACGACAGCATAGGGTCACCACCGTGCACCGGACCACCCGCGTCGTCCTCCATCAGATCCTCGAATTGTGCCATGCTCAGGGACGCTTCCTGCGTTACAACGTCCGGCATCTGGTGAAACAAGCCAGAATCAAAAAGTCTATTCACTCCGTGCGATTGAATAGGGAGAAGAGCACTATATTACGGAGCGCCAAAGTGTTAGAATCCCTTACCAAAGTTAGATAAATTATATAAATCGAGTTTGAAAATGAAATTTTCGTTGAAAAATATCGAATATTACATATCGTTGAAGTTATTGAATAAAGAATAAATAAATGTTAACATGAAATGTTTAATGTTTTACTGTTATTGTCATCAGCGGCATAGATTGGTTTTCAAGGAAGTATTTTATCCAACTTTTGTTTCTCAAAATGAAAAATAGGAAGAAACAACTGAAGATGAGAAAAATAAGAAAATAACGGAGAGTGGACTTGGGCTCCAAAAACAGCGAGGAAAGTTTTTCACGCGAGGGGA
This sequence comes from Cylloceria caligata, assembly GCA_963942595.1. Classification (NCBI taxonomy): domain Eukaryota; kingdom Metazoa; phylum Arthropoda; class Insecta; order Hymenoptera; family Ichneumonidae; genus Cylloceria; species Cylloceria caligata. The sequence continues at coordinate 5,465,071 of OZ012707.1, read as the reverse complement.
AGAGAACAAGGCAAGAAGGTTCGATGTCTTCCAATCTCTGTCAAACGCGGTTAAACTTCCTTGAAACGATAGTGTTACGGGTGACCTTTCAATGATGCGGAATTCGAGTTGCAACAATTGCGACAGAATCGTACGGTAATTCAATGGGTCGACGCACTATTGACAAACGGAGATTTTTTATTCGTGTCGAAAAATCGCTCGTCTCTCGAGAGATGCTTCTACGATCGACCATCTTTTTGACTTTGGCACAATGATAAGAAATTCTGCGCCAAGATCGTTAAGAGAATATCATAAAGAATCTTTCACCGAGGATAGATTTATTTAGAGGATAACTACCATTACCACAAGTGCTATATACTGCTCAATTTCGCGTAGATGCTTGAGAGACAAACGTCTCTTTATATCTTTATTTACACTTATTGTAATCGCTCGACAGAGAGAAGTAGACGGCTCAGCATCTCCCGGCCTAGCCCCAGCGAGTACACACAGTAGTCCACCGGGACTTTTATTTACGACGATAATTTGAGCGTTACGAGCCCCAAGAGCGAGCTCAGTAAAATACACAGAGAAGTTTATTGCGGAAGAATCTTGAGCCTAGAATTTAATAAGGGCGGTAATAAACGACGCTATTTACTCGGGAGTTTTCTTTTCTTTTTTTTTTTTTTTTTTTTTTTTAATTTACACTTTGAATCGCTTGCCCTCGTTTTAGACGTTTTTTTCAGAGTAACCTCACGCTTTTTGCGAAATAAGATAAAACCGAAGAAGCGAATTATCAAAAAATGTACTTTGATCAGAGCATAATCGAACGAATAAAGAATTCGAATGGACATAGAGGAACTCACGTTCATTTTCCGCCGATCGTGTTTGCTCCTGGCAAAAGAATTGGCTACACCGGCAGATGTGGATGCCCAATTGAAATCCGTGACCGGAAGTCCATGCGCTTTTGCCTGTAGCTCGAGCTCTTGTACGCGCAGTAGCAGCCTACGATTCTGATGCTCGAGGTGTTTGTGCCTCGACTCACTCTGCTTCATACGCGTCAATTCGTTCTTCAAAAGCTTTATGTACTCCACCGAGGACTTCAATATCGTTCCTTTGTTTGGTCTCACGTCTCTAACGATTTCGTAATATCTGAAACAAGAAATTAATACGAAACTTACATTATATTTGTGCTACCGTCATCAATAATGATTTATATATTTCAGGAATGTATTTCACTCGTCAGTTCGATAATGTCTTTCGGTGTAGAAAGGAGGGAGATCCGATTTGTCGAAACTCCACGACGCTGTCGTTCACAAGCCCCGGGCTGTCATTCGTCCGAAGCACCGAATGGAAAGCCTGTTACGAGAAAAATTCGTCATCTCGACCCTCGCACCCATTTTAACCCCCCTGACAGAGTAGCAGCCAGCTCCTATCACGACGGAGACTTCTTGAAAAACCCTAAGAGCCGCAAACCAAATCCTCTTTCCGTTGTCCTGCGGTGTTAAGACGCAAAACCGCGTCCTTTTTTTTTGCGCCTTGAAAGATTCCAAACCAAGATCACGGACGTGAGCGTTGTTACAGGGAACTCAACGCTATGTGGTTTCAACAAAAATTCAAATAATACTACAAAAAAAACAACACCATGACTAATTCTCTTCAAGATAGTTCGCCAATAAACTTGAGCCACATTTTTCTTCATAGTTTGGGAACAATACAATGGAACTTGATTGTACTAATTATAAGATAATTGTGGTAAAAGTTAGCTATAGAAGGTTCGTTAATATTAATTGCCAGACTTCAATAAGCTCGAAAGCTATTAGTGCGACGCTATTGACTTTACAGATTTATCGGTGAACTATCTTAAAATTGGCTAGCATTTCAGTTTCAAATTCTATCCGGTCTACACAACAATGTAATACGAAGCAAATTACATTTATGATTGACATTCCCCGTTTATAACTTATTCAAATAAGAAGATTTTGTACTTCGTAACATCTACTGAATTCCTAATAATTTTATTCAAATAATAATTTCTGTTCTGGTGTATTCTACCCGTATGCTACTCACAACGTCCCGCTAACGCTTATTTTTTTAACTCACGTGTCAGCTCTCCAGTATCAGTTTCCTTCCGTATCTCACGTAGAGAAAAAAATATATATATTTATAAGATTACGGAAATGGGTAAACGGTGATTGCGTGGTGCACATTCCACATCCACTGTAAGAAGCTTTTGATAAGCGTGCTCGTTGAGACGGCAGGTTGGTGAACGAGAATTATACTGCAAGGAAACCGACGAGACGAGGACAAAGGAAGTGAAATATCCATAGCTGTTGATATTGTCCTCTCGTATCTGTGCCACGTTTGAATGGCTTTGTAGAGGTATCCACGAATGCTTTATCATCACCGACTGGTACCCCCAGCGTCAACGTGGCGAACTTGCATCGTTGCTTTAATATTGTTGGTGTCTTGAACTGGAACGCCGTATTATACTACACATGTCGTGTATACATAATACAACACGTGGGATATATCTTCTCAAGAGCTCGAAGCATAATAGTCTCGTATCGCAAGTGCTACCATCCCCAGCTCCAAAGAGTGGAGAACTTTCAATTCCACATATGCTCCACCACATGCACTCGCGTTATAGAAATTATGCTCTATGCATACATATACATATAATGCACATGGAACGCATAGATATATCGTTTACGTATTTCTTCATTCGCGTGCGTACATTATTCGAAAAATAATCGAAGCGAATACGAGAGATCCGTCGATGTACGATTCCCGTTCTTGGAATATTAATTTTCATATATACGATCTGCATATGAGTCGATTTTGCGCTTCACAGGACCCGGTGAAAATATCGTACGTCGATTATAAATGCAACGAACTGTTTATAAAATTTTTTTCGATTGGATTGAGATTTAAAAAAAATATTTAAGATAATTCAATAAAACTTAATACATCAGAGCTTAAAGATGCCACTGCGCACTATTACACAATAATTTATATTACGACTATTGCAAAGTAACGTTTTTTTAAAATATTATTCTCAGTAGCACGATGAGATTTTTTTTAAAAATGAAGTTCACGCAAATAGATAACGTACGGTGAAAAAGTTAATTACGCTTCACAGGGCACTTTATCTTGCAAATTGGTTGTACCAATCAATAATTTCTTTCCTTGTGTTCCACTAATTATTCTCCAGAGCGTGAAGAATTTTCGCGAGACATCAGGACAAAAAAGTGAGGCGGGACGAGAGATAGTGCGATGATAAAAAAAAACACTCGTGTCAAGTGCCGGTGGTGCGACGCCGTCAGTGTCGAAGGTCTAACGACGAGATCGATCCATATCCTTCCTTGGTGATCTTCGCACGCCTGGATACAGGTATGTATCCTCGGCAATGCGGAGAGGGATGAGATGTAGCTGGACTACTGGCAGGAATATCAGAGATAGAGGAGGAGGCGGAGGAGAAGAAGGAGAAGGAAGCGGATATACCACGGACGACTAGGACGTACGTTGAAACGGTTTTTGAGCCTCCAGCACGCGACACTGACTAATGGATTGCTACGCAGATTGATAAATGGTCGATCAACGTGACCGGGGCACGCTGGTGGCCGCCCCAGCCGCCGTCGCCGACGCCCCTGACGACGACGACGACGTCTTTTCTTTACGCGCGGAGAGCAAGCTCGTCCAGCGATGTACCCGGAAAGCTCTCGTGCGGGCTCGTTAGGAAACCTGACTCGATCGGTACCTGCCGCTCACGATCTCACCCCTAGGCGAATCCTCGCTCACCAAAGAAGCGATGCTCTCCCTCCGGCAATCTTACGCCCTGTCTCGATGAGTCGACCCGCGGATAACACGATTTTCCTTCAGAATTTTCCTTCTCCTTACTTCGGACAATTGTTCAATTATCGGGTCTCGAGATGGAACAACTCGAGAAATGAAAAGGAGGAATGGCGCGAGTAATGGGACACCGAGGAGTGAAAATAACGAAGGATGCAATTTTCTTTTAGAACTCTTGATTAGGATTTGAGAGACTGTATCATCAAACAGTATAGAAGGTGTAGAAAAGTAAATTGTTTTCTTTCCAATTATAAAATTTCACCTCTTTCGGTCGTAATCGAATGGTTTCTTCGTGCACAATATGTCGTAACATCTATAAAGCTTATGTACAACCGTATAAAAAGATGACAAAGTAACGTGCAAGTTGCTACTACTTTTTTTATTTTTGTAGAACGTTCGTATTTTCTACAAACTTTAGTCAACGGTTTTAAAAAATCACATTATTAAGTTTAAATATTGATGAAAAAGAAGCAAAAAATTACAGGTTCATAAATAAATTATATATAATGATTGCAAAGTAAAGAGCGTGAAGCGTAGAAGCGATTTTTCATAAAAGGTTAGGTAGGGGTGTTCAAGGATATACTTTTACTAAAGTTTGTATCAAAATGAAAGATAAGCCCTTTAAATTTGAAAAGTTAAATTTAAAAAACTTGCTTTTAGGTTGGCAAACACCCCACCTGACGGTTCCTGGCCAATTCAGCCATCCAAGTGTCAAAAGGTTACAAATGAGACCAAAAAACAAACACGATTATTCACAAGGAAATTATAAATAAAGTAAAAACGTGGTGAAAATAGGAAAACTAGTGCATCGTCCAGGTTTCTATATAAAAAAGAAAGCTCGAATACTCACGGATCATTGGTCTTGGGTAGAAGCGTCCCCAACTCCTTGATTCTGTCGTTTATGTTGAATCTTCGTCTTCGCTCAACTGAAAAACGGAAATTACGATCATCAATCACACGAACCACAGGCGTGTACTTAAGAGAGTCAACGTATGTTATTATCGTGTCGTTACATTGCTATGTATATGCGTTATTAAACGTATACCCCCTATACTCCAGACTGATAGCCATGGAAAATTAATATATCCGAGAAATAAATTATTTCGTAGGTTCATTTAACAGAAATACGGTTCGGTATCAAATATATTTTTCGTATGAATATATTTACTATACATCCAAACATGTATTAGAAATATAGAATTTTCCGTCGATTTATTTATCAGAAATAAACTTTAAGTATAATTTGTATACATTTTAGATATATTTGTCGCTTAAATATGTTTCGTAAATATCCAAAAGTATATCGGAGATATAAAATGTTTCGTTGAAATGCATGTGATATATCTAATATATAATAAATTTATAGTAAATGTGCGCTCATGTAGATATATTAAACTTATGAATTTATGCGTCAACCTCGACCAAATTCTCTAGGATGGAACTTTTTGGCAAATCGCAACTCGGGGTGTGAGTCAGCGCCGCCTGGATTCCTGCGTTATCGATCTTTTGATAGAAAGATCTCTAACAATCGAATTTTTCATTCTTGTCAGCTCTGATTGCTTCACTCATCCATTATGAATTAAGAGCTGACAAGAATTAAGGATTCGATTGTTAGAGATTTTTCTATCATAAGATCGATACCGCAGGAATCCAGGCGGCGCTGACTCACACCCCGAGTTGCGATTTGCCAAAAAGTTCCATCTTAGACAATTTGGTCAAGCTTGACGCATGAATTCATAACATCTAATATATATATATTTTTTTTTATTATATCTTGCATATAGTATACTTCATTACCACGGGAACTGAAATAAAAATTTTATTGAATGATGATTAAATTATCTAGTCATAATCATTTCTCTAACTTGATCAATTCATTATTAAGGAAGAAATCATTTTTTCTAGCCGCTTTACTATTTATTTATACAGACGTCTATCAAATTGTCAAGCTGTCGTCAATTTACATAACTTCTCAACTTACAAAATTCTCTTGCAGTTATAATTAAGATTTTCGACAGATTTAAGATTCTTTTTAATAGAAACACAGCCAGAAAATTGGGTCATCCGTCATATACCAGCTTCATCCCTGTTATCAGTAGCCAGCACGCGAGGCAAACGTGCGAGAAGACGTCATCATACACGAGAACGGTGGTCGGACGTGTTCTTAAATTTCTCGCTGGCGCATAAGACTTCAACGTTAAAAAAAAATAAATAAAAATAAAAAGAGAGAGAGAGAGAGAGATAAATTCTTGTACATACATTTTTCTATATAACAATTACGTTATACAATCACTATCTCTATCCGTATTGATATTTAAAAATGAAACGTTGTCTATTTGATGCTCGATCACATCTAAAAAATTCAATCAATTGACTTGAGATTTAGCGTCATGCCCGATTAGAACTTAGGCTACGATACAAGAAGCCGAGGCAACGCCGGATGGTTTAAAGCAGTCCTCTTATGAGCATCGCGATTTGATGAATATCTCAATTTGTTACATGATACAGTTACAGTATACCTATACCGATATAGCTGTACAATTTGAGTCTAGGTCACTGAATATTTGATGAAATAATAATTGTCGAAAATTTAAAGCGTGCACTTATAACAGAGTCGCATACATCAAAGCGTAGGTGACTACGCGTTATACATTTTTCATCTTTCTCGATTAGATAACGTTCGAGATAGAGGACCAAAATGTTACCTGGATTTCAACGACTCTGTACATCTCATCAAAAAGTGTTATCGCCGAATATTTCAGCGAGAGTTATTCGTTTGTACGAGTGAAGTTATTGCGTTGCATCAGCGTTTTCGGGACGATTTCGGGCGGTGTGATTAGAAAAGGATTAAGCTAGTAGCTAATCATAATTATCATATTTAATGAAATCTGAAAAAAATAACGAGATTTAATTTTTTTATCAGCTAAAAAAATTTGTATTAAGCAATCACCACGTTAGTTTGTTCGTAATAGCATTCAGATCATTTTTAAAAAATCCCCATATCCAAATATAAATATAAATATAAAATATTGTAGGAAGAGTTTTTTTTACCGATAAAAAAAAATAAAACACGTTTTTTTACTTACATAGGCAGACCCCCTCCCCCCTTCGAGCCCCTCTCCAAAGCGCGAAATGTTGTACTGCTTCTATTTGTCATAACGTTCCTTCCCCGATAGTCTCGCAATCCATTATTAGCGACGTATAATAAGCAGACAGCCGAGTACCGCAATAACTGCAAGCTTTATCGAATTTCAAGGACACTTGATTTATCACTGTCGAGCATTAATATTTATTGTTGCCCCGATCGCTCTTCGATATCTTCAAGAATATCTACAGTTTACTATTGTGTATACGTGAGTATATAATACATAAAGTATGTATTGAATTCTCTTCCGTTATAATTTTCTACGCTTGGTTGGCAACCGACTTATTTAAACATATCTGCTGTTTCAAGGAATATACATCGATGATATATCGATCTTGGGACGTATATTTGGTGAGGAAAATGAAATTGTACTATATCTGTATCAACTCCGAATAATAATCGCGGCACAGACATCACGTGAATTAACTGCGATAGACGAACGAACGATAATAAGCTCAGCATACGCACGTGCGCGTGTTGTTACAATCGAAGTAATTCGATAGATGGAAATTTAGCTAGGAACATGAAAATCAAGAAGCGTTCCCTCGTTAACCGTAGAGGGAGTCAGATAGATGAGAATTATCGAGAACGCTCTGCAGCGTAACAGCATAGAATGAGAGAGAGAGAGAGAGAGAGAGAGAGAGAGAGAGAGAGAGAGAGAGAGAGAGAGAGAGAGAGAGAGATATGCGTAGTTATATACATTGGAGAGGAGTATGCGCGCATAACCGGAACCGACGAGTACCTACGTTTCTGGATTACGACGCTTGTCGACAGATTAGCGTCCTCGGTACTTGATTAACGATGATATTAACGCGTTCAATAATATCCAGCACAAGGGGACTCGACGAGCCGCAAACCAATCGTTATGCCCCGATGATAAGGTTCACCCGACAATGACCAGTCACGACAATTGCTACGATCATAATAACCATATTCTACACTACTTAAATTTAATCTCCTCTTCACTAACGTTTCATGTGTATTTTTTTTTTCTTCATTTACTCACGACAAGAATAATTAATTTCGGTAGATGAGTGCACTCGTCAAAATGTGAAAAAATCATTAAAATTTATCCCGATATTCGCTTATGGAAATTACACTTGTATGGACAAATTTTTAAGCCGATAATCCATACGGCTGGCCAATTATTAATTAATAAAATTTAGCTCTTACACACGGATAACAAAGTTAAAGAGGTACGGAAAATTTTAAGAATTTCATGATTATAAATTTACAATTGCAATATTTACAAAGACCGAAATGCATTGTCTACATAATTATCAAGAAATTGTCAAAATAAAACTGCTCGGGTTATATACAACAATGTACGTTCGAGATCTCGCGATATGGGCCTCTCTCTCTCTCGCACATTGTCCGTCCATCGACCCGGGCTCCATTGTATTATATTAATCGAATAAATGCATTGCTGAGCGAGAATTCGATCACCGCAAAAGATTAAATCTCTATTTCAGCTCAGAAATTCAACAGAAAACGCTCTATAGATGCCAATTTTAATTATTTAATTAAAAATTTTATTTTATATAACTTATGTGATATTATTATTATTATTATTGTTGTTGTTGTTGTTGTTGTTGTTGTTGTTGTTGTTGTTGTTGTTGTTGTTGTTATTATATTATTAACATTAACATTATCATTGAAACTTGTTAGCTATAATCCGACCGGCTTTGTAGGGTGTCGACTCACCTACAAGACGGGCGGATGGTGTCTCAAAATCATTCTCCCTGACTGCTCCTCCAACCCGGAAGTAAGTAATCGGATAAGTAAGGTCAGCTCCGAATCGCGTGACCTAAGTAGACAGAGAGAATTCAGGGTGATCGCCTTCCGCATCCGACCCACCGATGAGTCAGGATGATGCCGACAGGCGGAGATGATCTTTAAATTCGTGACAAACGACTTCATCTTCCCGAGAACACCGTCCTCTCGTATTTAATATTATTATTATTCGTAAAAGCTTTAATATCTCTCACCCGGCCAGTCCTGCAGAACTTCGACTTACCTACAGGGTGGACATGTGGTATTTTAAAATCATTCTGCCCGACTATTCCTCATTATTAATGTTGCTGTTGTAGAAAATTCGAGATAGAAAATATTTTTTCCATAAAATTCATTGGAAATGGAGTGTTAATTCATTTACATTTATTTAATTGCGTTTGAGGCTACGTTCCGGATCCCGGTGGTTCTCATTTCCGGTCGGTATACTGCCGTAAGGAGGAAATGCACTGGCAAAGTCTCGGCAAATCACGGAATAGGATCGAACACGCGGAGCGCAAGGACGGAAAACTTGTACACGAGAAGTCCTTGCGAACTACAAGTTTCCCTCTATACACGTTTCCATCCTCGTCGTCATCGTCTTGGAAAGAAAAGGAAAACTTGTTCCGATCCAGCTGATTAGATTGCGCGCCGGTTAATTCGGAAGACGCGAACGGTTTCGATCTGCTGCTCTTGCTCTGCCATTGCTGCTACTTCTTCTGCTGCTTCTACCGGCAAAGGAATGTGCACGGCAAGTCTATCTTCGCTCTCTTTCAAACCCTCCTCTTTCTTTTTGTTTTTTATTACTCCTTGTATACAGAAAACTCCAGGAGTTGCAGGCATCGTTCGATAAATTGGTGGACGAAGAAATGTTTCGCTTCGACTGCAATACCTGCTGCAAAATCCATTGCGACACCGGTATTTACTTCTTTTTTTTTTTCTCTGGTGTATACACAATACAGCAATTGTCTCTGCCCTCCGGAAAAAAGGCTCGCTATCTATCTTTATCAACTCGACGTTTCGATTATTTCTACTTACACCTACATATCTCCTGGAATTTATCCGACGAGAAACAGAAACGATTAGTCGTTGCCTCTTTTAACACAGTTAGGAATACTTGTAATTTGAAAAATTGTTTTTAATTCATTCTATGAAAGAAAATGAGAGTGCAAATAGAAATAAACCTCGATAGACCTGAAGAAAGTATAGAGAGACGAATAGCTTATCTTATATACTTGGTCGATAGACTGTTGGACTAAAAATATATAGAAAAAAAAAATCATATCACGTATGAACGTGGGTCACGTGTGAAAGACGTGAGCAATCGTCGTAACCTCTCCATCTTCGTCAGTCTTACACCTAGAGCGATCGTTTTCCCTTCAACGACGAAAGAATCGCGTACACATCGTACGTCCGGATATTCGTAGCAGTATTCTCACTGCTACGACCCGAGGTTTTTTTCCAGAATCCCAATACCACCGACCAATAAACAGCTGTACGGGCCGGCAATGAAGATTGCTTTCTCGCATTAACGCGCCACTGTATATGTTTCCCGACGTGCACTTACTGTATGATACACCGAGAAACGAGTAGATAGCTCGGTAAAGTTACAATTTTACTTAGCCGCTAGCTTCATAGCACTCTACCTTTTAGTTTTATTCTCACGCTTTCTCAATTCTAAAGAATGCCCCCCCCCCCGCCCATCCCAGATTTTCGTACATTCTCCTCATCAAACTTTAATTCATTTACCATAGAAGCGTACTATTGGTAACTCATCCGGCTGAAATTCTGGTTGTTCCCGGTTCAAATCCGGGTCGTCGCAAAATTTTTTTCACAGATATTTTGTCACAAAATTGTCGAATTTGGTTGCTTAATCAATTTTTATTTAATTGACTCAGGCAATCAAACCCGATATCCATAATGATTCGCAAATGCGGAATTTGAATTAGACTTCTCGTTCACGTGCTTAGAATCACGATCACGTATCTCGCACTCTGATTTGTGTTTCGCAAAATGTCCATCCTATTTACCGACCATAGATCCTATATCTATATAAATGTTTCATTCACTTATTTTATTGGACATGTATTATGTTTATTTATTATACTGCATGTGTGTAAATTCAATTAATGGGAGGTGATACCTCCATACTTTGAGACGAAACACTCATACCTGCTCACACGATCGTGTCGAATTTTTTGAGATTCTTTTCTAGTAGCACACTAAACAAAATTTAATAAAATTTGGACAGTGAACTGCCTATACGCGAATCTCTGTGTAATGCTAGTAAAATTGTCAAAATCTACGATTCTTCTATAGTTAACCGGATCCAAAGCCCTTCATGTTAGAACGGAACTGTAGCGCTCTCTCGCGGAGTTTTTACTTGGCAGGGCTTTCGGCCATGTCTCGTGGTTGTTTTGTCGAGAATAAAAACTATTTTTTTCTATAATAATTCGTCGGTTAATCGTATCTAAATCGCAATCTGTACAGTGTAATTCTGTAGACTCTAGTATCTAGATACCAAAAAGTACGCAGATCGAACAACTTGTTCAATTTTATTTCATGAAGAATTTTAATTCGTTGCGCAGTAAAAATATTTGAAACATTGTTAAAGCTTGAAATAATAAAATATGTGAAATTTTAACAAAGCGTCTAATCACTATGGAATAAATGGCCTATAATACCAAATGCCAACATATGTGTTTCACACTGTCATGAAATAAAGGTATCTTCTCGCTAAGATTCCGAGGTTTAAAATTAATCAATTGTAAATGATTGTAAAGTTGAGTTGTATTGGTCTGTAAGTATTTTAATCAAATGATAAAGCGTCGTGAGATAGATATAACCCTCGAGAAGACAATTGCCATAACGTTTATTCAGTCAATTTGTTTAATATTCAATCACCTGTTTGAAATTTCATTAACGGTTTCCGTAAAAATGTTTCCTTCATATCTATAGTGATTTTAATTCATATTTTTTTTAAACAGTGTCTGAATATGCTAGAGCGTTTGAACAAAAAAAAATGGACATGAAAAGTCTATTGATTCAAAATTGTAGTTATTGTATTATTTAAAAACTGATTGAAAAATAACGTTCACGCCTTTTGTGTGGTTGTATGTGGGTGTGTGTCCCCAAGACTATAGACATTTTCTAGCTGACACCATTAATTCTGATGCGATATCTAATCGTCCTTATCATCTTCCAATTTTGTTTTCGATTCAGACTTTAATTTGAACCAATTTCTTCGTTAATAAAATATAATTTGCCGTCGGTTACGCATATTTTCATTGATAATTGCATTACTTACTCATATTGTGATTGTCCTTCTTCTGTCTATCCTTCGCCAAGGCATGGATCTCGGCGTCAGTGAGTAGAAGTGGTTCTGGTTTGATCTGAAGATCCGGAAGACTGCCGAAGCTGTCAGTCTGGCCTTCCTTAAGGCCATCACCTAGCGAGCCAGCCTCGAACGACAGGATGTCGTCCAGCAGATCCTCCGCCTGTTTATACAAACAAAAGAATATCAAATATTGTACGAAGAAAGATATATCCTTTAAAATGTGATACATGTAAATTATCTATCCGTTACACATATGGCGCGAAAACGATTGACTCGCGATACATCGCTCGTTATCGATTAAACTCCTTCTTTCAGATTACGCGGTCTTCGAGTATTGATATTCAAATAACTTTGAGCGAACGACGATTAATAAATGCCGATATCCGATACGTGATTTTGTTCGAGTAGTTCGCGTCACGTACATCCTTTATACATATCAATACGATTACATTATCACCTTAGATTATACCCGTGGAAATACACGAATGATTCAACAAATTATCCCCGACGAATTTCCCAATAGAGGAAAAAATATTAACGATACACTGAACAGAGTCGTATCGGTGTATACATTGCACGCTTATCTCGCCTGCAATCGAACAACATTTTGCTCGTACCGTGGGAGATTATTGACAAGTACAATACTGATAGCGCTTTATTCACCGTCTCGCCTATCACATTCTATTCTTCCCTCATCGGTAATAACGTTATCGAATTGCTGCACGAATACTCGATTTATACAGGAATCAACAATGCAATAGGATTATCATTGAATAATACTTTTTACCGACATTTACCATCGCGAAAAGTCAATTTTAAACGGAATGGATCAGTAACTCATTCAGTAACTATGAACACAGATGCTATATCGGGCAATAACCGTACCATAGTCTCTTTTTTAAAACTAAATACAGAGGCAAATAAGTATTTAAATTCATGAATCGAGGAATGAAATAAATAAAATAAAATAAAATAAAGCCAGATGATTCTTCAATGAAATATCAATTTATAAGGCAATTTATGGAGATAGCGTTCACTGCAATTCTAAACTGGTAATAATAATTATTTTTATTCACGAGTCACTGTGTTCAAACGAGAGTTTAAGTCATTAAATAAATTCGCAGTTCGTTATCAATCGAACGATCGTTCGTATCGTGATATTTATAGTATAAACGAAAAGTAAACAGTACAATATTGTGAATAGAGAACTTCTAATTATTAAATAATCGCGTGTGTTAATAGATGATACTCGGTCTTGTAAATACAACGAAATGCAGAAATTTAATGCATCTCATAAGAAATATTTCCATACATTTTCCCCCTTCTTGTCCAAGGTTAATTTAATTCACATGTTCAGGGGAGTGATTTTTCCATCCATTCGTTCTTTTTAAATCGATAGTACGATAAAACGATAGGTTTTGGTTCATTGGTAATGTCGGCTAATTCGATTGGTGCGACTGCCTGTCGAAGGACTTCTAGTTTTCCATATACGAGGATGGTTTTCGCTCTTCTTATACATAGACAATTTTTCCTCCGATAACCCTGGTGCTCTCCGTCTCTCGTATCTTTCTCTATCGCGCGAATCCTCGAGCGTCTCGAGCAACCGTCTTGCCGAGAACGAACGGAGCGTCGTTAATAATTCCCTGAACGACGCGTCGGCGGCGTTAAATCACGCTTTACCTTGAGCCACTCCGCGAGCGCTTACTAGCTCGCGCTGTTTCCAAGCCTTTGCGAACGAGCGCGGGCGCGCGCGCGCGCGCATTCACGCGAGTAACGGCCCACAATGCCGTTGGGACGGCTGTTCGCCGATTATTCACGGAAACTCCGAGAAAGCATGCTCTGGCTTCCGTCGGTCTCCGCATACGACGAGGACCGCCACGGAAGTACACCATCGGCAGTACCAGAAGCAAGAAGGACGGCAGACATCGTCTTCGCACACCGAATCTGAAATCCGCTCGAAAGGGAGGGAGAAGAACACAGAGTGGTCTCAGCGTCATTACTTCCGGATCATAGACGGAGAGCCCTTGGAAATCTTGCAGAGTTCCAGAATTCTAATAGCAAGGATTCCTATGAAAATGGGTCCAAGTATTAGAACCGGCTCTTGTCGAGACAGCAGATGAAGATGAAATGCATGGAAATCTTATTGTTCCGACGGGCACCCGAAGCAGGTATAACATTAGTGCATAGCATAGATACCTGGGATAGCTTATACTGAATTTTCAGGAAACCTTAACAAAGAAAAATGCCACTTCACCGGACATACTACGTATATCAAGAAAATACTTCGCTAGATAATAAATTGCTGCCGGCGTCTTGGCGCCTTGTAAAATTCTCATCATATTTGTTAGTGACATAAAGTTACAAAGTGACTTGTGATCTACAAAAGTTCTGAAATGGAAAATGTAGCAAATCTAGGAAATAGTTCTTAATATATTAGTTTATTGCCACCAGATAATTAGAGAATCCTGCTCCTTTACGATGAAACGTGGCACTACGTCCCATTGGATAGACCATAGACTCGAGTATAGCTTTAACCTCGGCTGCTGCAACACGTGGTATCTTGATAATAAAAAAGACAGCGCGACGAAATAGGAGCTGGGATAGGTTAATCAGAGATAGATAGCAATTTCAGTGACAGTCCCGTTGTCTCTTTCTAAGATGGAAGACTCTGGTCGACATAGGAATTTTCTTCTGAAGCTCATGCGCAATAGTTACAGAGGAAAGTTCTTAAAAGAAATATACTCCGTACAGAAAAATTTACTACAAAGGTGTCATCTGCTCGAGAACTTTGAATAGAAATTCAGGTACTCGAACCAGACAGATTCTTCGTACAAAGAGAATAAGATTTGGTGAAAGACAATTTTATCGGTGCAACCCAAATATTATTATAACATATTGAAAATAGAACAAAAAATATTTGCCCCAATCAATTGGAATAGAAACAAAATATTTCACTGTTGTCGTATTTTTCTTTTTTTTAAGTTACAAGATTTCATACGTGCAATGGATCGCGTTTTAAAAATTTACAGCACGGAATAGAATCAATAATTTACAACTGAAAAAAAAATATATTTCCAGTAATTCGTTTCGGATTTACAATTCTGATTTAATTGGATTTGAAGAAAAATTCCAATGAAGTAATAAAAGAGAAGATGACGGAGTTAAAAATACACAGAACTGACTGTAAGCGTGAAACAATGAAACGGCACTTTCACGTAGAAAAATGATAGGAATACTCTGTGACTGGTACGGGACATCATGACTCAGGGAATTCTCCAGATAAGGCGGCTCGATGACCCGTGTTCGTCGCTAATTATCATGGATTTGTACGATAACAACAGCCGCAGACGATGAGGCGAATAACAACAAAAATATTCCCGACGATACACGCCGCGCACAACATGGATTATTCATCTAACATAACAAATCTTAAGCTTATAAAAATAATGTTTTAATAATAATAATAATCAATTTTATTGCTATGATGTCATATATTCTGATTGTGGATGACAATCGGTGACTAAATAATTAATCAGTTCATTCGCTGAATGTTTCCGATTCGTCTTTCACAACTTTCACTTTTATCCGTGTGCAATAATTCACATATTTGTCTCGGCAATAAATATGTGCTGACAAGAATATTTTTCAGGCTGACTTACGTATACATTACTAACCAGAAATTTTTGTATTCAATTACAATTTGAGTAATCAGCGATGAGAGAATAATATTTTAGAAGAAGAATCAATAGCATTGAAAATACTAAGAACATTGATTTTTAATTATTATTGAATTATCGAATAAGGATATAAAGTTATCAAATACTTTTTTTTAAAACTTTATTAACGATTTTATTTATATTTTTTTGCCTTATTAAAATAATTTGTTATTTTTTTCCGACTATATATGATTCTTCATAATTTTTCAATGATCTTGAGGTTTGTTTTCAAAATAAAATTTTCTGAAAATTCGTTTAATATTCTTTTTTTTTAAATAATTCGTTAATAATTTTTTTGCATTATTATTAGTCAAAACGAATATTGTTAGGTTCTTTCAGCATCATCGATATGGATGATTTTTTTAACGATTTTTCTGTTATCGCAAAATACTCCAATTCTGTACGAATCTCATTTTTAGCTGGGAATGTAGATGCGAAGTATCCTTAAGGGCAATATCTGCAATGGCAAGGCTTTATCAGTACATAATTCCTGCCGGATGTAATGCAACAAATTTTCTGCTCGGATAAATATTGCTCCGTTTTGTGTATCACACGATTTTTCTTTCTCGTGGAGGAAACCATGTTTTTACGACAATTTTTCTCGAGATCTTGATGTCGAAGTAATTAAAATTCTTAAAACGTCGAGAAATCGCATTCAGAAAAAATATTTCGTGAGTATGCACCGGCGTGCACGCACACGCGTGTGTGTGTGTGTGTGTGTGTTGGGTTTGCAAAACTGCAATGGATACATTTCGAGAACGGGTCACTCGATCATTTTGAAATTTGGCACACGGATCGGAACGCGCCCCCTTCGGTTTGCTGCAATTTTCAGCCAAATCGCTAACACGTGTCTCATGATACGGTTATTTGAAATTTTCGAAAAAAGTAAGTACGCTCTCTAACTTTCATAATTTTTGAGTTATCGAGTCAAAACTTTCTACAATAATAGGCCAGAGGACAAGGTTATTCGGTATTGAGTTTGGCAAGAATCGATCAAGGCGTTCAAATTTTATAGAATCATGAATTTTTGTAATTTTTCGAAAAAAAAAAAGATATCTTTGATCTAACTTTTGTAAATTTTCATCCATCAAAGTGAAACTTGGCATAGAAATTCGCTAGAGGACGAGGATACTCGATTTTAAATTTGATAAGAATCGATCGAGAGGTTTAAAATTAATGAAATTTATAATTTTCAATTCTACTGAAAATTTTCATACCACTCTATGAGGAAACCGGAATTGAGATAATCATTCCCTATTGTAGATAATTTATAGGTTGGCGGGAATCACGAGGAAATATTGTGAAAGTATCAAATTGATTATTAATCTATTCCAAGTATTTCGAAGGTTGAAAATAATAAATATCCGGGGATGCCCGCACGCTGAGTCTCGCCACTGTGTCCTTGTTCGTGTATTATTGTTAACGAACAAGTCGCGAGCATATGCATCATCATGGATCCACTGTATGATGTACGAATATTCCGTGTCAGTGAAGAAGCTGCGCAACCGTAACCGTATGTAATACTCGCTGGTTGTACGCGTGGGTATTACGTGAACATTACGTAAACAATAATAAGCTACCTTGTCCTAGTAGCGCGGAGCACAGACGTTTCGATTTCGACATTTGCGGAACTGGAGGAGAGAGATGCCATTATTGATCGAAAGAAGATATTGCTCGAAGAGGAATAAATTATGAAAACAAAGAAGCCATATTGAAAAATAAATGTAGTTTTCACAAGAAAAATGATTTTATAACAGTTTTTCTTTCATTTAAAAATTGTTCATATCACTAATAAAATGTATATTAAGAGTAAAAATATTATTCTGTATTTTTTATCAAGCTACGGATAGAAAATAAGTTTGTTGTACGTAATGAAATCGTATATTCGTTCAAGTATTAAGCAAAATAAATGCGAGTCCAGATGAAAACTTAACAAAGTAAGTTGGAAAATATATAGAAATATGCGTTTGGAAAAATTCTAAAGGTACATCGAGTGACTCGATAAAAAAGATTCGCAAATAGATTGAAAATCATCAAAGTGCCAACCGGAAAAACATGCGTCATCAAAACGGAAGTTATTATTGTTATTACGCGATAGAACGGATGTAATTGTGGAACGTACGGATGGTCCTTCAAACGTATATTCGCTATCACTAAACGTACATGACATTGATTTATTATATTATGGATGTGCCAATCTCCATCCCTCATCGTATTTCTAAGAGAACATAAAGATCGAAAACCTTAGATAGCGCGTAGTCACGATTTATGGAGAAGGAGCTCATACGCCATGAAGTAATTTCTCACTATACCTCAGAAAGCGTAAGGAATTATAAGCTAATTACTAATTATAAATTAATTTCTCATCCCTAAAACTACAACCCTACGTTATCACACGATTTATTATTTTATACGATACGACATGAATTAGTTGTGACGAAGACTCATTAAGAAAAGTAATTAATTACTTTTTTCCGTTACTAATTTCTTTGTTAACTATCGCTGTAACCGTCCAATTAGACTGTAGGTTTACGAAACCTTTGATCGATACGACCAGCACTACGACTTTCAGATCTTAAAATGTTACCAGGTGTTCAACTTTCCCAGTGTCAATTTCCCTAACGCTGATTTTCCCAGATTTGTCGTGAGTAGGATTATATAATTATATGTATATAGTCACTGAAAGATCGAGGAGTCCTCGAGACTGAGAAAAGCTCTTGTGGGCTTAGAGTTTTTTTTTCCCTATAAATGGCACGTCCCTCCTGGGAAACTGCGCTACTCACAACGTGTGCTTGGAGTGACGGTGCCGAGGCAAGATCTGCATACCGCAACGAGGCGATTATTTCCTCTATCGGTGCATAAGCGAGAGGATCAAGAAGTGGGGGCCATAAGCGCAAGCAGTCGAAGAATTACGAGACTGAGGTCGCTTCCCAAGTGTGCCCGATATCTCTCTCTCTCTCTGTCGTTCTCTCTTCTTCTTCTTCTTCTTCTTCTTCTTCTTCTTGTTCGTATCAAAGAGAACTTAGTTTTCGTGACAGCATCAGGATTACGTAAAATACGCCTTCGTCCTTCGACGACGGATCTTATCTTTCTCTGTTTCTCGTCGTTTTACCCTCTCGCTCTATCTTTCTCTCTTGCTGCTATTCTTCTTCTTCTTCTTCTTCTTGTTACAGGCACTGTACAATTTATCCACACGACTAGCCCTACGTTAATGCGAGAGGTCGCGCGGAATTAGTTCGCAATTTCGGTAATCCGATCCAACGAGCCAGACACTCGGCTCGGACGGTCTAGATGAACGATAAAGAGAGAGGGAGAAAAGTATATATATAGCTAATGCATGTATATAGATAAAGCAGCTATACAGAAGTTCTTCTGTCGCCTCCGTTTAGTTATATAGGCTTAAGACACCCGTCTCTTCAGCGAACGAATGTAGCACCTCTAGTGTCTGATTCCCCTCGAACCTTCACCACTTTGACTTCAACTAGATTCTCCCGAGTGCGATGTAGAAGAAATTAACAGAAGGAGCGAGAGGACGCCAAATTATTCGACCAACTGCAGCCACGACAACTGAACTTCCCGAGAATTTAAAAAAAAAACGAAATCTTCCTCGTCCCTTCTCATGTTTTTTATTCTTCCCTTTATATTCTCGAACTTCATTCTTCCGCGGGGAGAACATTCTGCTTTTTTTTCTCTCTCCTCCTATGGCAACGAACAAACACAAATCTGCATTCTTCGTAACTAGTTTGACCTGGTTTTGCCATCTGACGAAAGAGAAAGAGAGAGAGAAAAGAGAGAGAGAGAGAGAGAGAGAGAGAGAGAGAGAGAGAGGACCACGCCGCGAGCACTGAATTTGAGTCGAATGTAATTTTGAGAAATCTTTCTTACTCACGTATATCGAGGCTGTGCGAACATTAGTATGCTGGTAGCGTTTTTGTACTGCTTCTGCTTTGCTTTTTTTCGTAAATTTATTGTATTTTCATTTAAAAACGTTTTCTGGCGCAGAAGTACAGCAATTCGAGGCAACATACTTTTTAAACGAATCACGACGTTTTAAAAATGTTGGTCGATATTATGAATTTACTTATTTAACGAGTAAAAAAATACTTCATAAAAAATATCACATGAAAATTGATTCGAGCAATCGTAAAATAAAAAAAATAAAAAAATATAATTCTGAACACTTTTAAGGTGCTATACCGACCTAGCCATCATGAGTGCGAGGAAAATATTATCATAGACACTCGCGGTGGAGCAAGAGAGTACGACAGGAATTTGTTGCACATCATGATAAGAAGAATCTTTCTTCCTTTCTCTCATGAGAAGAATATAATGAAAATAAAAAAACATTCATACGTAGAGATATTTCGTTTGAATTCTAGAATTCCGATTTAACCATAAAAACTTTCTTATCAATGAATTCTCGGGACGCGTAGTTAGCTATACGCCATTGTACGACACTATAATCCGGATTGACAGGAAGCAATTGCATTTGTAATTGCGCAATACGAACAATTCATCTAATTACATACAATCTAGTACCGCAAGCGCAGAAAATAATGCAAGAGGAATGAAGACGAGTTTAATTAATCACACTAGTTACGAGGCATCCGGCGGTCTTGGCCATTCTCGCCGATACTTTGCATAGGCACACTTCATTGTAGTTTGAATTGTAATGTAGACTCACTCGTTTTCGCAAAGTGTCGTAAACACTGCGTATCGGTTACGCGATGCAGAGGCATTCAGCTGATTCACAAACGAAAGAATCAACGTGTGAGGTCACTACGAATGTTAAAAAATAATATCATTCGTTTTTTCACTAGATCACTTGTATTTACCAAGAACCATAGACGATAAGTATCGCTTACGAGTCGCAGAGCCAATTAGCTGATTAACAAAGGAAAGACAATGTACGTAAATGGATAGTTTTTTATATATTCCCTTATGCAACCATAAGAGATTTTATGCGAAAACTTTTTTTTAGATCTTATTTTAAATACCTTCGCACATTTCAATTTTTGTTGAACTTTTATTTTCACGTTGAAATTTTGTATTTAGTCATTTTGAGGATATTTGGAATGTACGATTTTGGGATATTTGTTATTTAGGATAACCGACTATTAGAAACGACATTTGAAATTTTAAATATACGAGATTTTACGGGTTTTGATATTTAGGGTGTACAATTTTTGGAGATATGAAATATGGGGGACACGAGTTTAGGGGATAAGACATTTGGGGTACACGATTTAGGGTGATATAACATTTGGGGGACATGAGTATGGGGGATAAAACATTTTGGTTAAACAATCGACGGGGATACGAGTTTGGAGAATGAGACATTTGGGGAACATGACTATGGGTGATAAGACATTTTGGATATACGATTCAGGAAAATATGACATTTGGGAGACAATAGTTTGGGAAATATGACGCTGTGTCATGAAAATATGTACAACGTATAAAATATAAAATCTGATCCGATCGTTTCTACAGTAGTTTGAATTAAATTGATGTGTATGATACGCAAAGTTTGTAACATGTGCCTTTGTTTACTTTGATAATGAAGCGTCCCGGATCGTACAGAGATTTCCATTTATCAAATATGAAATAAACACTGTAAGCGATAATTGACACCAGGAGATGCATTTCGCATGCGCGATGTGCATTTTCATCGAAGCAGCTCTCTGTGAATATATATATATAGACTGCAGAAGAGGTCCCTGCGGGCGTGCATGTTTCTTCAGCAAAAGCAACAGCACCATCACCACTCCAGCCAACTGCGGCGCGCCACTCTTCCTCGTCTTATAATTAATACGACCGCGAATACAGTCGAAACTTTGAAGTTTAATAAACTATAAGCACCGAGTGAATGTTAGTGAGTTAAGGTAGGAAGATAACTTCCTGAAAGCACAGAAAGCAGAGCACAGCTCATTCCATATACGCTCCGTCCATTAACGACAATATTACCTCGAATTATAGCCACAATATTATATATGTATGTATGTATATATATATATATATATATGTGTGTGTGTGTGTGTGTGTGTGTGTGTGTGTGTGTGTGTGTGTGTGTGTGTGTGTGTGTGTGTGTGTGTGTGTGTGTGTGTGTGTGTGTGTGTGTGTGTCGACATACAGTTGAGAATCACATTGAACTAAACACGTGAAAGTGATCTCCCACAGAAATAAAGTATTACATTAAAGATATATCTTAGATCTATCAGATATATTTTGACTAAAAATCTTATATATTTCGAATATATTAAACAATATTTACATAATGATGAATTATATCTAAGATGGATGCAAGATTTACTTAAAATGTATTTCTGTTGTATAAACCGACGATGCCGGATATATTTTTGGATATATTTGTTACGAATGAGAAATAGGTTGAAGGCACGAATGTTTGCCCTCGGTAATAGAGCGACAAACAATCAGTTTTAGTGGAGTCATTGGACTGGTTAGTTTTGCCTGGTCCTCATTAAATATTAATAGATTTACTGACACACGTGAAGAGAGAAGAATATTGCGATCGAAGCCGAAATGATTTACGATCCACCACAGAAATGTAAATACAAGAATATGAATTATTGATAATTTCAACGCACAAATATATTTCAAATATAAATATTTTGTGTCTGAATATGAGAAGAAATATTTTTTATCTTTTTTATATTTCCGGTGTTGGATGAGAGAAAGTATCAAGAGTATAATTTAATTTGGAGTTGAGATAAGACGCAAAACTGCTGTGAGCTGCGCATTCGTCCAACTATCAAATTTATTTATTTTAATCAATAGCAGCACCACGCAAAGCTCAAATATTTATCATACAAGAGACGCCTACTTATTGCACACTTGTAATAATTTAAAAATCTTTGTCTCAAGTGATTCGATAGAATAAAAAAATATTATTATTGATATTATTTTCATAGCAAATATTCGAATTCTTCCTGAAAGTATTAATCGCAATTTGTCCCCCAGAGATAATCATCATTGAGCCGAGTGGCCTCGTACTGATCTTCCAATTGAATGCCGGTCGTGCGAAACGTTATTATGCTAATACGCGTCATACTCAGTGTCTGTATAGTTCTGAAATTAAAAGTCTTTCGCGGTAGTAGGCGACGACAGGGCTCGCGCGCGATTATTAACAGGTGTCATGCACGCACGAGCGCTAGATCGAGTGGGCGACGGCTATGAATTAACGCCGGCGAGAATGATAATACGCGTCCTATCTCTTTCTCGTTTACTCTCCTTCTTCCACAAGAAGGTATATAGCTGTCTACAACGAGAGAGAGAGAGAGAGTCGAGCACGCGTATGTAACACATCGGGCGGAAATCTTCGCGTCATTGTCACGAAACTGCATATACAGATTAAGTTGTTTGACTTGGCGCAATGATGATAAA
The DNA here is from genome assembly GCA_963942595.1 of Cylloceria caligata. NCBI lineage: Eukaryota > Metazoa > Arthropoda > Insecta > Hymenoptera > Ichneumonidae > Cylloceria > Cylloceria caligata. The sequence continues at coordinate 5,441,871 of OZ012707.1, read as the reverse complement.
GAAATATATATATCATCAGGAGCAATAAAAGCCTCACGACGTTAATGTATACTCGTGTTCTCATTACGTGAGCATATTATCAGCCAATAGTCACCGTTCGATTGCAATGCAACCAGAGTTATATGTTAGTTTTGATCTCCATTTTAAAACCAATACGTGAAGTGGGTTAGGTCCGGTGGTGAATGAAAAGAGTTTTCTTTCGTACCATTTTCGATTCCTCTGTTACGCTGTTTCGAATGGTGTATCATCGCAATAAAATATATAATAATATATGTCGGTGACACGTCGCTGCCAGACCAGAATGTTGTTTTCACCTGATATAACAATAAATAGGATAAAGGAAGTTGCAAAAGGTGGGTAACCAGAGTACCAACAAATCGGTAGGTCGTCAGCTTGTCAGGTTGTTTGTACATTTTATTTATAGGATGAGGAATACATCCAACTGTTTGCTCGCTGATATTGTGTGTGACTGGACAATCGTCAAGAGTCTCTGACATTGAGGCGTGTCGAGTGTGTATAGTACTACAATGCATATATATAAACAGTGTTCATTAATACGATCTACTCACGCAACGACGATTCACTATTCTCGTCATCATTCACTTCTTTTTCTTACTATTTTCATAGGTTCTCTCTATCTCGTATGTGGATGAATGAAAATTACAACAATGAAAACACACGGTGATTCAAAGTCACTGAATATATTAATTATACGATGTTACACAATTTACAATTTATTTTCGACACACGAGGCAAAAGTTAAAAATTGTCAATAGCCAATGATCTCTTTTCTCAGTGTCGCAACTAGTTCATTATTTATCTCCGTGTTCTTTCATTCAATGAAAAACCATATTTTGTCCCGTTAACTAAATTACAACTGGTTGTTTTATTAAGTAATTTTACTAAGTAGAACCTTGGACATTGCTTCCTCGTTATTGTTCACTTTATAGTATGTCACCTCCATGAAAAATATTATTATTCAATTTTTATTTCTGTATAGAGAAGGCTTTGTGAAAGGTGGACAATAATGAGGAAGCAATGCGTGCAAGGTATATCTTGCAGGCATCTTTAACACTTTATAAGTCACATCGCTCGAAACCCTCCTGGAATGGGACTATGAAAAGCAGAGTATCGCGTTGTTATGGTGAAGCTGAGCATTAGAAATATTCTTGTGACTTATAATTGCAGATACTAACTATTATTTACTTAAAATCCATAAAAGTTGAAGAATCCTTTTGAAAATGATCCTTCAATTTAAATAATCTTACAAAGTAGAACCTTGGATATTGCTTCCTCGTTATTGTCCACTTAACAGTATGTCAACTCTATGAAAAATGATATTTTTGGATTTCCATTTTTGTATAGAGCTTTGTCAAAAGTGGACAATAATAATACTGCAGTATGTGCAAGGTTATGTCTTGCAGGCATCGTTGACACTTTATAAGTCACACCGCTCGGAACCGTCCCGGAATGGGACTATGAAAAGCAGAGTAACGCGTTGTTATGGTAAAGCTGAGCATTAGAAATATTCTTGTGACTTATAAAGGGTTAATTACTCCAGATACTAACTATTATTTACTTAAAATCCATAAAAGTTGAAGAATCCTTTTAAAAATGATCCTTCAATTTAAATAATTTTACAAAGTAGAACCTTGGACATTGTTTCCTCGTTATTGTCCACTCAACAGTATATCATCTCTATGAAAAATTATATTTTCGGATTTCGATTTTTGTATAGAGCTTTGTGAAAAGTGGACAATAATGGTGAAGCAATATGAATGATGATGAAGCAAGGTTATGTCTTGCAGGCATCTTTAACACTTTATAAGTCACATCGCTCGAAACCGTTTCGGAATGGGACTATGAAAAGCAGAGTAACACGGTTTTAATAATAAAACTGAGTATTAGGGATATTCTTGTGACTTATATCGAGTTAAATACTGTATACACTAATGTTACCTACTTAAAATCGATAAAAAGTAAAGAAACTTTTTTAAATTTGGTCCTGTAATTAAAGTAATCTTTGCAGTATGTCACTTCTATGGAAAATTGTATTGTTGGATTTTGATTACCGCATAGAGAAAGCATTGCTTTCCAATATCGATGGACAATATTGATAAAGCAGTGTGTGCAAGGTTGTACTTTGCAGGCTTCTTTAAATACTGCATATGCTAGCTCTTATCTACTTACCATCAATAAAAGTTGAAAAAATTGTTGTAAAAATTTTAATAATCTTACAAAGTGAAAAACAATCATAACTCACATTCAAATTATTATGAAAAATAAAAGCACGCTTTTTGTTTCCGACATGAACGTTTAATTAATTATTTTATGTTTTTGGAACGTCGATGCGGAGGATCAGTGCCGAATTTATTTCCACACGCTTGACACCCAGTGAATAAAATCAACGTGACGTCACTGGTTTAACAAACACCTAGAGTACAAGAACGAGAGAATAGCATTTTCTTTCGCTTAAACAAACTCCTGGTTCTGCCGACCAACTAAGTATACAAAATATCATACGCAGCACACCACCGATCACCCCCGCTCGGTGTTCTTGAAATTAACGAAAGTAATCGATCTACGCGTCAGCAATTTTTCGAAAATAAAATCCTTCAAGAAAAGATTCGGTAGCTTGGACTTATTCCATGATAAGAATACGTGATTCATGTAATTTTCTTAATCGAGTGTGCCGCCAAACATTTGCACACGTTCGATCGATAAACTTATCTTATATGTATGACGACAATAGTTACGCGCCTGAATATAACATCTGAGACTGGATCACGTACGTGAAATTTTGTGGTTGAGTGTACAGACGGAAGGCATCGGGATAAATACAGATTACAGTGCTAGAGAGAAAGAAAATAATGTATATGAAATAGAAGGCAAGAAGGAAAGAGACATAAAATACCGATCGAATGATCTCTGTAGATCACATTGGCATTCGAGGTTCAATCGTTTCTATCATCCCATTGCGTTTCACCATTGGCTTCTCTCCTTCCCCTTCTCCTGATGGTATCTCAAATTGAAATGAATGAATTAGAATGAATTTGCAGCGTCGCCATCTGCCAGCTGCTGTATACCAGCACTTTTCTTCATCTTCTATATTGTCTTGAACGCGTTTTGCGTTGTACTCATCTTCGACAGTCGTTGCAGCTTGCCCGAAGCTATATTTATATGTCATTATCCATACTCCGCCAGCTTATCATACGCTACTTTACACATATGGGACGAAAGCAATGATAGATTAAGTAAGAAAGTAAATGTGAAAGAGACGATGAGATAGCCAATGACTTCCTAACATGGTCGAGCCTCCGCCAGTCTTCTCATTTATTATATACCAGAGCAATATATTTGTATTGTAATTATTTCCAGCGACGAGAGAGGCGTTATAGTACAAAATAGTATTAAACATTTATTTCTATCGTCGTTGGCTGGTTGCTTCTTTTTAAATTCACGGTAGTCGTTGGTCTGCTTGCAATAATAAAAAAAAGGATCAGTTTTATCTTTGCTCATGTAAAGAAGCCAACAGCGAGTCGCACTGACACCCAGAGGGTGACAAAAGGTTTTATTACTTATCCGTAGGTGCCATGTACTCGCTGGGATGCTCATGAAAGGTTTTTTATTATTCGTTCGCACAGACGGATAACTAAGATATGACAATGGTTTTCGAGCTACGAAACTGTTCTCAAAGACGTAGCATTGTCAACTTTTAACACCCCAAAAATTCATCAATAAAGAAGTCAGCATCACAAGAACCTTTGACAATCAGTCAATGATAATTAATTTCAAACCTGCAGTCGATTAAAATCACCGAAGTTGGAAAAATATCAAATCGTTGTTCAATTTAATATTCAATTATTCAATCTTATATTCTCTTTTGTAAAATATTATTTTGTTTTAAAATCTGAATTAATTCAAATTTACTACGCGAAATTAGTTGCGCCGCATGAATTTGGATTGTATCAAGTTATCATCATCGTTAAAAGAGGTTAATTGAAATTTTCAACTCCGATAGATGATTCGTAAATCCACGATGCTCACGATATATTGCTCATTAACTCTTAATGTTGAGAAATCGATTTTCACGTAAAGAAAAGACCGATGCTAAGTATCCAGGTAAATACTTTTAAACTTAACAAATTACACGACGAGTAACTTATCCAACAAATTACAATTTTCATGAACCATCAGAATAACGCGTGAAAAAATATAAATGGTTTATGGTAAGACTAGTGTGTACGGGTACCAGGTAGAGGATCATCACCTGCGCGGTAAATCATCGTTTTATCTCGAAACGCATCTTTACGTAACTAAACTAGTCGTGACGCTTCTGAACGTAAGATATGTTGCACGTGCAGGTATAATGACATTCCTATGCACTAATATTGGTTAGGTTATGTAGAAGTGAGTGTCCAACTACGATGGCAGCAAGGTTGAAAAAATCAATTGACATTTTCTGACAGAGATTACTTCGCTGCAACGTATGGTCGTTCAGTCTCGAATTTTAAAGCCCACGACTAATCTCATTGACAGGAGACTTCCAAAGTCTTTCGAGGCTTGCCAAGGATGCGCAAAAGAGTACGTGATCAATCTTTCGACTCGCTCAGGAAGTTGTAATGTTTTTTTCTTCTTCTTCATATATTATAATTGCGAAAGAAATAATAAACTTGAGTTCGTTTTGTTATTTTGACTTTTCAAAAGACGAATACTTTTGTATCAAGGTGAAACCACGTTACGTGCTTTACGATCATATAATTGCATGTGTGGGCTCTGACAATGTCTCTGTATAACATCAGGAAGTTAGCTAACGAGAGTTGGATGTCACGAATTTACGTTAACCCTGAATCGTAACACGCGTCGGGAACTCATCGTCAAGTACCTCCGCGTTGTTTCAACGATCTTCGAATCGTTTTCAGATTGCGCTATGTAACAATTCTATCGTAAAATCAACATTTCCTGCGGTTTTATGCAATTAAAAGCGACGATTAAATGCCAATTAAAAATAAATATCAGGAGTACAAATTGAAAATGCGGGATTTTTTTCTATTTTTGAACGTTTATTCTGAAAAAATGGTAACAAATGAATTATTGAAAGTATTGTCCATCGCTAGCCACAACTTTTTCCCATCTTTCTGGCAATTTACGGATACCGTCGCGAAAAAATTCGGCCGGCTTGGCTGCTATCCAGTCATCGACCCATTTTTGGGCTTCTTCGTAAGAATGGAAGCGCTGGTCAGCTAGGCCATGTGTCATCGATCGGAAAAGGTGGTAATCGGAAGGAGCAATATCTGGGCTATACGGCGGGTGGGGTAAGACTTCCCATTTCAGCGTTTGTAGGTATGTTTTGACCGGCGCTGCAACATGTGGCCGAGCGTTGTCATGTTGCAAAATTACTTTGTCGTGTCTTTGCTCGTATTGTGGCCGTTTTTCTTTGAGTGCGCGGCTCAAACGCATCAATTGAGTTCGGTATAGTGCTCCTGTGATGGTTTCGTTCGATTTCAATAGCTCATAATACACCACACCCAGCTGGTCCCACCAAATACAGAGCATGAGCTTGGCGCCGTGAATATTTGGTTTGGCCGTCGATGATGATGCATGGCCGGGGTAACCATATGATTTTTTGCGCTTCGGGTTATCGTAATGGATCCACTTTTCATCACCAGTGACAATGCGATGCAAAAAACCCTTCCGTTTTTGCCGTTCGAGCAGCAGTTCGCATGCAAAAAAACGGCGCTCGACGTCTCTCGGCTTCAGCTCATACGGCACCCAATGTCCTTGCTTTTGGATCATTCCGAGGGCTTTTATACGATGGGAAATGGCTTGTTGTATCACTCCCAATGAATCTGCGAGCTCTTGTTGAGTTTGACACGAGTCTTCATTGAGTATTGACTCCAATTCAGCATTCTCAAACTTTTTCACTTGGCCCGGCCGCTCTTTGTCCTCAACGTCAAAATCACCACTTCTAAACCGCACAAACCATCTCTCGCACGTTGAAACCGATGGAACATGACTCGGATAAGCCTCGGAGACCAATCGATGTGCTTCAGCAGCACTTTTCTTCAAATTAAAGAAGTAAATTAAAACTTCCCGCAAATGCTGTTTTGTTGGCACGAAACTCGACATATTGAGAGCTCAAAAAAACTATGAATTTGACACTGCGACAAATTGACACATACTGAAAATTAAAGCTATAAGACGTAGCTTTGACATGAACATAGTCACAGTACTGCCTGATGCGTATAGCGTTAGTAACGCCATCTGTTATCAAACCCGCATTTTCAATTTGTACCCCTGATAAATATCAATTTCATTCATTCGGTACTCGCTCGAAGAAATCTCTCGTGAATAACAATTAGCGAAGATTTAAAAATATTTATGGAGATCAATCCAGTGAGTCAAAGTTATTGATGAATTGAGGCCAATGGAACCCACGATTTTCTAATTAAACAAAAAATCGTTACGACTGAACAGGCGTTTGCAATAAAACTATTGTGGTCAACAATTTCCTTGCTTTTTTATTGCTTAATTATCGTTGTTTGAGGCTGTTAGAGAAATTGCAATATTGTCAGCATTATCATTTTTTTCCGTTACGTATTCAAGTGGAATTCATTGCGGAGCGTTCCTGGCGTTACGAGTCATCGAACGCTCCATTCTTCACTCTTAAGATATCGCGCCGTTATCATCTTCTAGAATTTAACTGATACGATGAGAAGGAAAAAGTTCAATTGCTTCATTCGAAGCTCATCGTGCGTTTAGCAACACAAATTTCAATAAATTTGTTTTCAAATTTTCCTTTTAAAAATATTTCAAATGATTTGTTTCCATTGAAATAGAATAATTAAATCAATCCAGTCAATCAGATAACAAAGATTTTATATATGCTGTATTGTTTCTTCAATCAACTGATAAATACGATTAAAAATCTATCATTTGGTGATGGAAATGAAGCATTTTTCTACCGTGATCAAAACCGATTAAGTCAATCAACTTGTTCGTAAACTAATATTTCGTTCATTCAACTCTATCGGTGATTCGGAGCAGGCCGGACCATGGATAACACCCCGAGACGTTTTATTTATTTTTTGTAAACAACATTCTACATCGGTTGAGTCGAAGACATTTTTTTCAGGAAACTTTTTCAAAGCTATCGTCAGATTAAAAAATTGTTAACATAATTATGGTATTAAGATTGATGTTCCTCTTACAGTCTTTAACTTTTTCAATATGTCCTCCACTTGACCAGTGTGGAATTTCGTCGCAAAATAAATGAGACGTCGTAGGGTGTAATCCAACGAGTGGTTTGTTGTGAATCACACGCAAATTTGTGAAAACCGATAACTGGTTTACGAGGGAACTGGATTGACTTAATCGGCTCTGACACAGTCAGCAAAATTCTTTATTTCAGTCCTCAAACAATAAAATGTTATTCATATTTAACATTTAAATGAAAAATCAAAATAGCATCAAAAAAGATCTTAATTTTCTGGCTGAATGGGTTGCCTTAATCTTTTAAATCTCAGTATATTTATGTTTTATATATTAAAAATATTTTGGATAAGAAGCATCGAATATTATATTATGCAAACGAGATATCGATCTAAATAATTAAAGGTAAAAAAAATTATTCACCTGATTTTACGATAATTAAGTTAAATAATAAAAACTTTTTATTCGAATGAATTTCAATAAAATTTTGAAAAAAAGTAAATGCGCTACTAGGATTTGATAAAGAGTGCGGGGCCATCTCGTAGCTTCAACTGTCAAGGCACAGATCAAGATATTAGCATAACTGGTCTTCAGTGTCCAGTTAAAAAAAAAAAAAAGATGCGAATGTAAAGTACTCTTCTGTCAGGAATAATAAATAGCTGTGTAGCGTTGATTCATCGACTTAGCTGCTGTGCAGTTTGCAATCTGTTTTCGTCGAGTCATCCAAAGCTATTTTGTTGTAGTACGCTGGGGGTAACCAACTCCTGCAATTACATAGTAATCACGAAGGGAAAAAATAAATTCCGTCCTGTTCAATGAGATTGATGCATCGATTTTGTTGACTCGTTTGTCCTGTGACTGACAAGCATGCATCCGGTCAAATCGGAAGATAACGGCTCTCTCGCTATACAGGTTTTTGTCGATCAGCTAGAATTCGTTTAAGGTAACAGAAGAGAAGTTGTACAAAATCGTCCGAGTCATTGCGTCCTCGGCAGAGATCCATTCACTCTCCCGCCGTGAAGTTGTAATAAAGCAATGCGCGACAGTAGAATATCTTCGAGGGCAAAATAGTTATTCTAGTTTCTGTCCGAGAAATCCGACGCGTCGTATCTTCGCTTCGGTTGAACGCGAGCGACGACGTTTTTTTAAATTCCACTTCAACAGTTGCACCTCAGTCGGGAGAATACGCTGCGAGAAATAGTTGCTTTTGAAAGACTCGTCGGCTACTCCTTCAACGCCTTATCGTCATCCTTGACGACTCGTCACTGCTCGAATTATTCAGGAATTAACGAGGCTTGAGATAACACAAAATATATATAAATAAAAGAAAGCGATAAAGGAGCCTCGCCTACCTACTCTGCACATTATCTTGACGAATCGCGACGACGACTACGACAAAAAACGACGACAACGAGTTGTGTCACCCGCACGTAAATGACTTATGTATAATGTAAACCGAGAGATACTCGTCGCAATGAAATTGTGACACTCGGAGACACGAATAAAAAATTAGAGTGTTTTATGTAACTCAGTCGAGAGAACGAGTTTTCTCGAGTGATAAGAACGTATGGCTAAGGACTTATATTTAAAAAAAAGAGCGTGAGAGGTCCTAGCTTCCAGAATCACGACAAGATATAACACGCATTTCTCTCTTAACAGCAATGTGTTGATATCACGCAGAACACTTTGACTCTTTTTTCTCGTCATCTTATACGTCTACACCATAATCTTATACGAAGGTAGAAAATGGGAATAAGCGAGATTCAAAATCATAATTTACGACGTAAATCCTTTCAAATTTCCCTAATTTCATTTTTAAGTGTAAACAAAAAACAATAAATGTTGGATGCAGCTTAAAACTGTAAAAATATTAATCGAATAATTAATTAGGTAAATTAATTTTATCATCGAAATTAATTTACTCGAAGAAATATTTATTTTATTGCGTAAATTTGATTATTGATATTTTTAGGAGAATAATTATGATTGATGCATCAAAGTTGATAGTCAGTTTGAGAAAGCTTGGTCCATTAAATACCATTGCAGTTAAAATAAGTGCGGTAGTCACGTAAAACTCACCTTGCATCGTCTAGCTATTATGTTGAACACCGGCATCTTCGCGGAACTGGGAAAAGATCCTTTCCGTCTTAGCGTCTATAAGTCTGTCTTTCTCTCTCTCTCTCTCTCTCTCTCTCTCTCTCTCTCTCTCTCTCTCTCTCTCCCTCTCTCTCTCTCTCTCTCTTCCTTCTCTTACTATTTCAAGTTAATATCCACGTATAGAAATAAAGACGTAGAGTCTCGATTACACAATCAGCTCGATTCCTTGAAACTTGACGTCGAGTTGCTGTGATCGGACTTTCGAGCGAATCCTTCGAGCACAAACACCCACATTTACGCGTAAACCACGTGCGGAAAACCGAAATTACTGACACAGAAAAGACACGGAAAGCGTTACCGCACGAATACACTCCGCGATCTTTCGTGTATATCGTCCAAGAGACGCACAGCGGTCGTTCGAACAAGAGACAACGCCTAGCAGCGCGTATTGGATCAATCGTTTAATTTTCCACCAAGCACCAACTTCCACGATTACTGTCGTTTCGTTTAATCGCATTCCACAATGTAATCCTCCATGAACTCATGTAGCACTAGTGAAATTCAATTCTCAAAGTCATCGATCGTCAATCGTTAATAATTCGATTGTTTAATCCAAAATTGTAACAATTTTTCATGTATAAAAGTGTCAACTTCTACGGGAGGTTTTATCGTATTTTTAAATTTACGAATTCACGAACAGGGTAGTGCAACGCAGAATATGCTGCTTGTATATTTCGAGATTTGTAGATATTCGTTCCAAACGTCAAATGAAATGGTGACGAGAGGCGGAAAACGGGAAGAGCGTCCCTTGATGAGTTTGCCGCGCTGCCTCCTTCCCTCGTGGTGCTACTATAATCCGCACACGATGTACAACCACGACGGTGTAACTGTAAGTCAATCTTACGAGGAGAGGTATCTATTCGTTGAAAATTCAGGGCACGTTTTGGTTTAGTGGATCGAAACCACGTGCCCCTGCCACCGTACCGCTCAGCTCTCGTTCCCTCCTCGATGTTCCTTGTTACGCCGATGTCCGACTCTCACCGTTACTCTACGATCTACAGTACGATCCTGTTATGCTGTGTACGAAGATACGTATGCAATAAAGAACCGTAGATTTAACACGTGGTGCCCCCTACACTCGTATACAGATGACTGGGAATGAGCCAGAGAAGGTTTTCACGGGTAGTAACCCACTGGTACACTTTTCTCGTCCAAAACTCTAGGGCGAACAGATCTTCCTCCACCCTGGTTTTTCTTTTTATCGATCAAGAAGTCTATCAGATTTTTAAATCACTGTACTTTGTATGGTTTTGTTTTATCTTGAAATGTGTCGCTACTTAGACTCAAAACTCGTCGATAATTCGTTACTGTTTTCCCGACTTTCTCTTTCCTTTGTTTTACTCCAGCAATTTCACAGTTTTTGGGCGGAAAAATATCGAGTCCAACCGAAAGCTTCCGGTTGGTTTGTCCTTTTTTCTTGCTTCGAGTACCTCGCTCTGTTGATCACCTCTCGAACTCCGAAAACCTCCAAATGTTTTGTGATATTTCCTTCGATCGATCCGTTTCACTGCGTGGTAAATCGTAATTTTTCCAATCAGCGGTCACGGGAACTCGTGAATAACTGGGCAGGAAAGGTGCGACAACTCTCTCGGTTTGGTCGCCGAGTCTCGTGGCTCGAATCCAGGTCGAACAATCGCAATGGAGCGCGAGAGCGTGCCGCTCTCGGTACACACACGTCGTTGGCTTCGTCTCGCTTCTGTGTTATTTTTTTTCCTTGTGTATATATTTCCTTCAAACGCAGTTTAATCAATCGTTGGTTTAAGTGTGAGAGAAGCAGTGTCGAACCGAGACACTCATTCCCCAAGCAAACGAATTCATTTCAGTCGGAGCCCTCGGGCTTCTTATTCTCAAGAACGCGTTACCGTGCCTCGCTCAAGGTTCCCCTCTAGAACCAGCCTTGTAAGCGCCTCGGGTGCAGTGGCAATATCCACTGTTGCACCAGACACCAGTAGTGATGCCTGAAGTCCTGGCAGACGCAACGGCAAGGCGAACACCAACGGCGAGTCATAAAATCAGTAACGGTAGCGAGTAAACAACTCGTTTTGACGTTGCTAATCGCACTATCCTCACAAATCTGTAATCGAGTTTCACCTAGAGAGTATCTAACGTCCTCGAGAGCAACAGATAGAGATACACACCGGTAATTTAAAGCGTGTACCGTCAAGGCTACACCGTGGTTAGCCAATGACGAGCGTTTCTGGCAATCTGTTGTGTGTACTTAACGGCTCGTTATAGCTATATTTCATTTACGTCAACGGTACGTAAAGTCGCTGAAACAAGTATTGAATTGCGCACGATAATGCACAGTGCAAAACAATCTAATTGCTCGAACAATTTAGTCACACGATGTCCTTAAACTCCTGCGACAATTTTAACGGGACGAATAACGCGTTTGCTTCGTGTGAGTTTCGTCACAGCGGCAAGGGCTCAATCGAGAACGCGTAGTATGCAAGTCTCACTGATTTCGATCGGTGTGTTTGTTCGTCTCCTTATCACTTTTGATCTCCAGTGTAAATAACTCTCTATACATTTATATACGTGTATATACTGCGAGCAAGTAGGTGTGATAGAGATAAGTAGGGAGAGAGATATTCGCAACTAGGCCAGAAAGAGTGGTAAATTGTACAAACACTCGTCAACTTTGGTTGCTTCTGAGCTGGCGATGACAATCGAAGCCCTCGAACAAACAATCAATCTCAATGCTTGGTTTATTCAGGCCACAGCTCTGATTTAAGGGGAAATATTAACGCCTCCCTTTAGCGTTAAGCCAGCGGAGATAACCGTGCTGTAATACTCAACTTCACCATACCAGAGATCTATAATTTTTTTTTATTGGTAAAAAAACCAATTGGTTAAACAGATAGTATGTGAGATATAGTACTCGAATCGATGAATTATCCTGTTCAAGATGAAGCACGTGTTGATGTAGCAGCAGCAGCAGAAACAGCGACAGAAACGTTAGAGCCGCTGGTCGATGACCCAGAAACTCGGTTAAACATGCGGACAACGCCGACTCTCGTGCAACATTTTCAATTCTGTTAACTCGATCAGAGTTTCTTATGGAACACTTTTACCATTATTTGCTGTTGTTCGACTGCAGCGGTCCAGTAGTTTAGCAATAACAACAATGATTCGGTTCGCAAAAAAAACCTTTTCTCTTTCTGCTTCCTGTGTGACAAACGATCCACGTGCGTTTCTTTGTGAAACTAATGCGGTAGATCCTATGAATGCGTTTTTACGTGTGAACGAACTACCGTGTGCGCGTGTGTGTGCGCGCGCACGTTAAAATGCGGCGCATCGAAACGATAGCGCGTTCAAACCTCTCTGAACGAGTACGAACCACGTTGCCGTGACTCGATTCTCGTACATGACAGCTGATTACTTTTTCAACACTTCGCACCGCCGTTTGATCGTGATCTTGAACAACGGGCTTAACTTTCCCGTCTATCAGTGTCACTCTCTATCTCTTTGGCTTCACTGTAAGCAGTACTTGGTGTGTAGTTAGTGCTAACTGATTGCTCGACCGGATCGCTGGTCACTTTGCATTAGGTAACCCACCAGAGAGTGTTACTCGCGACTGAGAGCGCGTAAACTGTTAATCAGAAAATTAGCACCTCTGTGTATGCGTATCTTGTTGGCCATTCGGGTACTTCGAGATCATCTCAATTGTGCTTGGTTCGTTTCCTTCCACCGGTGATTTTATATCTCCAATTGGTTTCGATTGGTTTCACTGTTGATACCCGTTGCTGCCGCTAGGCTAGAGGCGCGCAGCACTGCACTGCTATTGTTGACGGTATAATCTTCGTTCTTTCCACCCTTATTTCACTCCCTTTACCCGCGCAATACGTGAAATCGCGTAAACTCAACACCGGACACTATCAACAATCGATCACAACAACAATAACAACACCAGTTCAGTAGTAATCGAGTCAAACTATCGTCCTATCGTTTGACTATCAAGGCGCGATAATTCGTCCCACATACAATGCTATATGTCCTTACGCACGCGCGATAACGTTACACCCCTCAAATTAGCAAACAACAACAAAAATAGAAAAAAATACAAAACCCACGAGACTGATGTTAGGATTCAGTCACTCGCGCAATTGCATGGAGCACCAGTCGTTGACTATCAAGCTAGCGGGTTGCCGAAGTGCGCTGCTCGCTCGTTTCTACGTTTCGTGTGGTTGTATATAGTAGAGTAACGCGAGAAGCGAGACACACACGCGGCCGGGCTATGCCGGCTGGTTGCACGAAGGTGGAAGAGCGCGTCGAGCCGTGCGTCGAAGGGCACGGAGGGGGACGAGGCTGCTGCTGCTGCCGCTGCTGGTGGTACCGATGCGACGGCGATGGAGGGGGCAGACTGGTGCGAGGGGCACCAGCACAGAAGCGGTACAACCAGAGAAGAGCTGTTCGCGTTGAGTCGCGTTCATCAGTGATATGGAGGGAGTCCCGCTGTTGCTGCTGTGCGCCAAGTGGTGGCGAACATTACGTAACGCCAGCGGAGAGATAGATAAAGCCAGACAGAGCAGAGAGATAAAGAAAGAGCGAAGGCACGGACTACTACGGAGAGCAGCATCAGCGACGCTGTGTCAAAAAATGGGGGGGGGGGGAACATGAGAGTGGGCATTCCCTGTCGAAGGTTTATATGTATGTGCGAGATCATCTTATAATCGTTCATTCCGCGTAGCTCGTTCGGACCGATCACTCTCAACGCATTACGGATGGAAAAAACGAAATAATGAACTGTACACGACAGCTGTCAATAGTTGTGCACATCACGCATCTAACACGCGTTAACTTTAATTACTATGATTCACCAGTGGGGAGATGTTTGTGATGGGATTATGTGGTTTCGTATGGATGGAACGATAAGATGATTTAACAACCACTTCTATCCACCATGCGAGATACATGGCTAAGAAGCGTTATATTTATTTATACTTAAAAAAAAAAGAATGAAGTTTTAATGCAAGGCATTTTTTTTTTTCCAGATACGGATGATTGTTTTTGGTGTAAAAAAATTAGATTTGTCACGTTGAGGTAAGGTTTCTTGTATCTAGGTTTATACGCCATAATAAAATGGTATAATTAAAATATTACTGTATTATTGAATAATTGTTATTAATTTTATTATACAAGCACCGAAGGCGTACGACGGACGGTATGTTGGCATTGATATCGGAAATTTTGCACTACATAAATTAAGTGACTACATAAATGTCAATTAACTACGTATAAATTTATATTTTCACGGAGGGTGATTGATTGTGTATTATATGTAATGACGTGTTGTTTAATATATATGAAATGCTGAGGCGATAATTGTAGATTGTTTCGTTCAATATTGAATGCGTCGAGGTGACAACCGAATCGCGATCATAACCAGACAACAATCGCTCAACAATTGAGCGTGGAACAAATAATTAAACGGTTTGATGGCGTAGTACGTAGGGTATATGGCTCGTGTTATATAGAACATACATGTATGAAGTATTCTCCGTCAAGTGGAACACTGTTTTTGAAAGTTACCTAGTGTTTATTGCCATATTATTAGAGGAAAAGGTGTCAATCACTGTGTCTCCTGGTTTTTTAACTGAAGCAGACAAAATTATCATTTTTTCTTAACATTTCTCCATGGAAGGGTTGTGTTATATCGTACATACGAGTACGTGTACGCATGCATGGAGCATTCTACACCAAGTGGGACACTTTTTTGAAAATTGCCTAGTGCCGATAGCCATATTATTAGCGGAAAAGTTTTCAATTACTGTTACTCCTGGTTTTTGATCTACAGCAAATGTCATTTTCATTTTTTTGGATGTTTCCCTATGAAACACCTTATGGCTTGTGTTATATGATACACACGTATAGAAATGTATGGAGCATTCTACACCGAATGGAACACTTTTCTGTAAACTGCCTTGTGCCGATAGCTATATGATTAGAGAAAAAGTTGTTCGTCACTGTGACACCTGGTTTTTGACTTACAGCAGATGAAATTTTTATTTTTTTTTTTATATTTCCCTATGAAACGCCTTATAGCTTGTGTTATATGATATATATATATAGAAATGTATAGAGCATTCTACGCCGAATGGAACACTTTTCTGCAAATTGCCTTGTGCCGATAGCTATGATATATGATTAGAGAAAAAGTTGTCAGTCACTGTGACTCCTGGTTTTTGACTCACAGCAGATGAAATTATTATTTTTTTTACATTTCCTTATGAAAAGCCTTATGTTTTGTGTTATACGATACATACGTATACACATGCATAGAGCATTCTACATCAAGTGGGACACTTTTTTGGAAATTGCCTAGTGCCGATAGCCATATGATTGGAGGAAAAGTTGCCAGTCAAAGTGACTCCTGGCTTCTAGCCTACAGCAGTCGAAATTTTCATTGTTTTTACAAGTATGTTCTCATTTATGATTGCGCGTAACCCGTTTGGTACTTCTAGGCCATACTTGTTTTTATACTACACAATACAACTTTCGATGAATTTGTAGTCACTTTTAATTAAAATTGAATAATTGAACAGCAGACTCGATTTTTCCTACCTAGAGTCTACTTTTCTGATCATATATCCAAACGACTAGCACAGGAATCACGTTGAGGAGGTACTTGAATAAATTTCCATTCAAAAGCCGGTTTTCTTGGCTACAATTTAACCCTGTCATCGATCTTATTTCTTCATTCCTATCCAGAGATATTCAACATAATGTTCATTTATGTAAAATAGGCAAAGTCAGATCAAAATTAAATGATGGCATTGTAATTTTGTTAGTTAATAATAATGCCTGTCGTGCTACACTTAATATTTCAGAAGCCACGAAACATGCAGTATATATATTGTATACTGCATGTTCCGTACGTATATATATGTACACTAGTTATAATGTTAGTCCATCTTGATATGAACGAATATGAAGTCTATTAGTACAGCTAGAGGAATCTATTTTAACAACAATTATAGCTCATAACGAGAAGTTATTGCGTTATTAGTGCGACAAATTAAATATCGGTTGCTTCTGAGATTCTCAACTTTCAGGATACAGGCTTACAGCAATTTTTAATTAAAAAATTCAAAATTCTACAAAATTTGAACGTCTCTATCGGTTTTGATCAAGTTTAAAATCAACCATCTCTAAACATCATTGCATACGTATACAAAGCTTTTAAATCAATTTATTAAACATTTTTTAATTTATTGCAGTAACAAAATTGAAATATCAAAATACCACAAAATCCAAATTCTTCTACCGATTTTGTTCAAACTCAATATCGAAAACCGCTGAAAGTTACTTCACCTTTGTAATAAAATGCAGTTAAATCGATAAAAGTTTACGGTAATTAGAATCATCACATATTTCTTTTGAAATATCAGAATCCCACAAAATCAAAATCTCATTACAGATTTGTCTCACATTCAAAACCACGCATACTTGAATATATAACATTATTTATAAATAACTATTTAGCGAGATATCGCAAAAATTGTGATACTCAAACAAACACACACACACTCACACATATCCACTTGTTCATCAACACATGAAGTACACCATTTTTGCAACTTTTTAAAAAATATACTTAAATAACGATGGGATAATCAAATGAAATGATAAAAAAGCTTTAAATATAACCGAAAATAAATCCACTTGGGTACGGAAATGCCTGAGTTATCAACTTTCTCTCTTATCTTATCTTATATATCTCGATTTTTCCTATCTAGAGTTTAATTTTCTGATCGTATATCCAGATAAATAGCGTAGGAATCACATTTAAAATGTATTTGAAACAATGTCCGTTCGAAAGCACGTTTTCTTGACTATAATTTGACTCTGTGATAGTAGAAGAAAAGTAAAAGTCCCGATGATCAACAACCTTTTTTCCTATCATATGTCTACGAGCACTATGCAATACGGAACTATGTACAAAATTCGAGAGAATAACCGAAAAAAGTATTCCACTTTGTGGAGAATGCTTCGTATACAACGGCAACAATGCTCCGGCATGATAAACAACAACCGTTAACACGAAGGTATTCTTTTTCTTTTTATTTGATGATTTTTTGTAACGTTAGAATATGCTCCGTTGGACGGGATAAGAGAACATACGAGAACACGAAGAGATCCCGGTTTACGAACGTGTATCTCGAGCTTTGGTCTCTCGCGATATCTTATCTGTCGGCCGACGGGTGGATTCGTGTTTTATATACGAGTATGCCTCAACCCGACGACGCTCACAAGCCTACGTCGTGTATTATTACCGACTGAGAGACACATCACCCTCGTTTGCTTTTGCTTCGCGTAATTAAACGAGAACGATGATTTTGCTTGACGCAGCGAGCGATTATGTATCACAATATTTATTATGCTGTAAAAAGATTTGATGTTCCATTTAAAATTAGATAACAATTAATAAACAAAATTAAAGTCGGTAAAACATGTTTTTTTTTATTCACATTGAAATGAATATGTAGCATCGATTGTGCGGAGATATAATATGTTGCGTTGAAATTATGAAATCCGATTCAGAAGAATTCTCGGAGTCGAGCCACGTGGAATATTTAGGTCGTTCGAGAAGAAACGAGAAGCGAGGCATAAGAAAACAGTTTGAGAAAGGATTAACAAGTCCTCGTCAACGAGCCCCTGGTTATATGGATATTCCATATTAGACTGTGGAATTATATTGTTACTTGGACGCGAGGATAAGATATTTTAAGAGCACGGTGTTAGTTATACGCTTACTCGGTCGAGTCAATTTGAAGAGAACCTTCGACGGGCTGCGTAGATACATTTTGTACTCTGCAATACGCTCGGAGTATTAGTCATACGCGGTTGCCGTCTTATACGTATTATTGTGTCGTCGTTGTTGGTTGGCTTCCGAGGAGCAATTCTACTCGCAGATAATGATAGAGCGTGACTGGGTGAAGGAGAGAGGATTCGTTCCACGAAGTACCAAGAGTTTGATTGCCCCGTTGTTAAGTACAAAGGGCATCCCAGGCGCATTTAATATATTACAGCATTCGATCAAAATGTTGCTAATATGAAATTAAGAGTTTTCCTTACTTTAATTATAATGAAATTTTGAAAATTATTTTAATTATTTTCGAACAAAATCATTTTTGCAAAATTTTTACCAATCGTCGCCAAGAGAAAACTGACCAATTTGAAAAACGATGCGAATTAATCATATTCGACAACATTAATGCCAGTTAGAAATTGAACGCCATTTTTACTGTAATTATAATTTAAAAATTAATTATTTTTATTTAAGAAAAAAGATTTTTGCTAATTTTGATGAATCGTCGGGAAAGCGAAGCTGACTAATTTAAGAAGCGATGAAAATTAGTCGCATTCGACGAAAATCGTACCAATTATAAAATAAGCGTTTACTTTATTTTAATTATAAACGAAATTGTTATTATTTTTATATTTAAAAATAATTATTTTTGCAATTTTCGGCTAATTGACGAAAAGGGGAAGCTCACTAACTTGGGAAGCGACGCAAATCAGTTGCATTTGACAAAAATGGTGCCAATTAGAAGTTAAGCGTCAGCTTTACTTTAATTATCATCAAAAATATTATTAATTTAATATTTTAAACTGATTTTTGAAGATTTTGATCATTCGTTAAGAACGGGAAGCTCACTGACCAGAGAAGCGATGAAAATTAGTCACATTCGACAAAAATAGTGCCAATTAGTAATTGAGCTTCGTCTTTACTTCAATTATAATCACGAACTTTTATTATTTTAATATAAAAAAATTATTTTTGCAGAATTTGATGAACCGTTAGGAAGGGGCAGCTGAGTAATTTGAGAAGCGATGAATATTAGTTGCATTCCACAAAAATCGTGCCAAATAGAAATTAAATGTCTTCTTAATTTTAATTATAATCAAAAATATTATTATTTTAATAAAAAAATTAAATAAATTTTGTAGATTTTCACGAATCGTCGAGAAGGGGAAACTGACTAATTTGAGAAGCGATAAAAATAACGAGTCTCCACCAAATTGATATGCATACATACCCGGCTCGTCATTGGGTATTGATATACTCCATGAAATTTTCGTGTGATTATCGTTGCCGTCATAATTGAAATATCTACAGTGAAGAAAGCGCAGCAGTGACGCACGTGGTAATAAATTCGCCCCAATCGAGAGAACGATAATTGTTTCAGCATGTGTAATAATGTCATTTATTTTTCGTGATGAGATTCAGAATAAGAGCAAGAAAATAGGCGACAATCTCGGAGGGAAAATCAACTTGTTTCGAGGATGAGGTTGAGTGGTTGTTATCTGCGAAATTGCTGTCGACTGCAATTCAACTGCCAATATGAGTTCAATAAACCTTCGATTTATTATTATTTCATATGTGGATATTGCAGAACTGCAAAATTGAAACTATCGTCAACTGATTCACAAGTGGATAATAAAATTGATTATCACGTTATAAAAAATGTTATAAATCTTCGAGCACTGCTACACGATCGTCCGTTACGTTTTTTTCGTTCGAGTCTCGTCTTTTCTCTACGCACTGATCTCATCAATAACAAAAATCGCTCGATCGAGGGCGTAATTAAGAGAATATTATCATTTGATGTGCGCGCACAGACGTAGCCAAATGCATTTTTGAAATAAACGGGCCCGAAAGGTTCGCGTACGTGGATCTGTCAGGAGACAGGTTCGAATGATCAAAAGTGGTATGAAAGAAAGTACCCAATTGGTGATTTTAAAACTGAAGCGGGAACATACGCGGGTGATTAATCTTTAAATATAAAAAGGAAGAAAAAAATGATGACGCCATTTATATGATAGTAGCGCAACGATGGTATTAAAAGAAAAATAAAGATTTCCACCTTGGACATTGTAGCTTCACAAATAGCTCGTTTCGTGACTGTTGACTCGCTGCCAATGACGACATACAATAGAAATTTCTCTCATTAACATCGGCACAAGGTGAAATTGCGTTCCAGTTGTCGCGAGTCGTGACACTCGACGACTTTAACGATCCGGCGATCGAGATTATTTGTGCGGCTTGACCGACGATGCAATATTTTAACTTATGTAAAAATTTACGAAGGTCAGTGAACCGGACTCGTTAACGTTGCATTTTCATTATTTTATTTTAATTCTTAAAATTTTATTTCAAGCAAATCAATACAATAAACTAAGTTTTCGGAACGAATTGATTCCAGTTTCATGTGTTTTTAAAACTTTCGTATTTGTTTTCTAATTAAATCATCTTATTAAATAAAGTTTTAGAAAAGATATTTTTTCAAGGTGTCGAATGTCAGAAAAAAATTGGAAAAATAGGATCGTGCATCGAGCGGTGCAATTTATTATTATTTATCGTTACAAAATTGGTATTTATACCTTTCCGTGTGTGTCTTGTATAGTCAGGAATGCCACTGCTAAATACATTTTGTTCGCTGTTTCGGCTTAAAGCCAGGCTCGATCGATACATTATTCAAAAATGGAGAGCTCCGTGTCGATGCCTAGAGGCTCGCGTGAGAGGCCAGCTGGCAAACGATATTGGAACGCTCCGAAGGGCATCAAATATTACTTCACACAACTATTCTTCCTCGAAGAGTAAGACGAAGAGTAGGAGAATGCGAGACTATAAGACAAGCCACCAGCCAAAAAGAATTATTCCGCTTGCGGGCTTTTGGTCAACCTCGAGGTCTCGAGTATTCCTTTCCTTGTATTATCTGGCTTCACAGAAATGTCGGTATAATGTCTGACGGTGCGACGTTGTCTCTCTGGTCAGAGACCGCACACATGTGAAAAAAAATTTGGGCCACAATAAACTGCTCGCATTAAGATTAACGACGGAATAACGCAACACGCTTCGCTTGATCTCATAACACTCACAGTAATCAGTTCACACATTAATCAACATTGATCATCAGACTTACAGACTTTCGTGTTGTAGCTTAAAATGATCGAGTTTTAGATATACACGAAACACGCAACTTGCCACGTGTTTCATGGTTTTTCAATCTTCCGGCAATGGCAAAGCTCAAATCATTGTTTCATTTGTTCACCGAAGTGCAAGATCTAATTTCTTTTATTATTTTTTATCAGCAAAAAAATCGTGTAAAATTAAGGACGATTGAGAAATCTGTTCTCGGCATATGTATCTCAACACACACACACACACACACACACACACACACACACACACACACACACACACACACACACACACACACACACACACACACACACACACACACACACACACACACACACACACACACACACACACACACACACACACACACACACACACACACACACACATATACACGCGCGCACGCCTATTTTTTCTACGTTATGAAGTTCTCTGACATAATAATCTCGAAAAACATTTTTTTTCACGGAAACAGATTAGATTTTTTCGTAGATTACTCTATGAAAAAATTGTAGATAAACTTTTATTTTTTTCTACATTATTTTCTAATCAATGTTTATGTCGATACACGAATACCCAGTTGACCACTTGACCATATATTGGCACCTACGTACATTCTGGATGACATAAGGGTCATAAGGAATTTTGGAAAAATGGAAATCTGACAACAATTTTTGATACTCGGATCTGGCGACTTTTTTTTAGGTAATCAGAGCACCGTTACGAAAAATCAATCGCGAAAGGTTGATACGATTTTTTGTACAACCCTTTTCCCTCCATATTTACATATTTGTAGAATTATTGATCATAGTGTCAACAAAATTGTATCTAAAAGAACCTAAAAATTGATACAAATGAGCCGCGGTTTAGAGAAAGATCGAATTCTTGTATTCGGTGACATAAAATTGTTGTGATTATTATTATTATTGGAGAGAACGTGGGTACCGAAGCGAAATTTCCACGATGAAAATTTCTCCATAATATTAAATTGTAATTAATAGCGAACCTCGTTTTTATCTTCCAAATTCTTCTCATTTATCTTCCGATCTTTGTTGCACAAGAGATTTTTTTTCTCAAAAAGGACGAAAAAAAGTGAGTTAAAAGGGATGATATGGTCGGAGAAAATTTAGATGGTCATTTAAATGTGTTCTATGTGTTCCCACGGAAATGGATATTCTGGCGCAGTAACCCAGCCGCGGCGTACTTTGGTCACGGAGAAAGTGGAACGAGTTCGCGCTAGAGAGCAAAAAGGAAGAGAAAAAAACTCGACTCCCATCGTGTTCCACGAAAAAGTAAGCGAGGGATTTTCCTGATTCAGCAAACCTGATTATACATTGGCAAAGTTTCTTGTAATAATCATTATTTTTCTCACATTTTAACCGTTTATTCAATGAGGAAAATATATTAATAGTAATGCAAATAATAATGTTCGATTGCAATTGAAAAAAAAATTGTAATGGACTCTACTAATTGTCGAGTGACGTAGGTTTCGTCATTCGAATTAAAAATAAACAGGTGGATAGAGATGGAACGAATCGAGGCTAAGAGAATGAACTTCAGTCAGAGATGAATACAGCCTGACGATAATGAGATATGATGGTGATTCGTCGATTGGTAGGGTGAAACACAGCTGTGAGAGCCTCTCACTTGATAAGGATAGGAATTAATACCCAGCCATCCACATATGAAACACTTTATAATGAATCGAGCTCTGTAACGAAGTTTGTTGAAGCATCGTATCGAAAAGTACGTACACTCTTTGCGTTTGATCAACGATTTTTAAGTCATTGTATTCTGTTTAACTTTTGGCTAATTTATTGAAATAATAAAAAATGTAATGGCTTAATTAATAAACACAATGTTCGAATAAAACAGTTGATTCAAATTAAGACTCTTAGCTGATTTTATTGGAAATTGCTTCCGCACATTTTTTTTTTTCATTCTTTGTATACAGCTTCATCGACAAGGAAGGAAAAATTGATCAACAGATTTTCTCATAAAGGTGGCTATGGAAAATAATGAGGAAGCAATTTGCATGTTTTTTTGAATCCTTGTTTATTAAATTACGTGTCAGAAATTAATTGGGTCGGTGGGGTATCCCCACTGCGCAAGAACAGCGGGACTGCATACGCAGGATGAGGGCGGTGAAGAAGGAGGGGTAACGTACTTTCTCGAATCTTATCGGAGCGAGCGATCAGAACTCACCGAGAGTGACATCTATCCAGTCATAAATATTTGTGCTGCGATATAGAGACTCAATAAAAAGATTTGGTCGGAGTGCTGCAATGTTTGTACGATAATAAATGATATATGGTCTCTCTCAATGGTAACGTAAAACAATTACGTCTAATTAACGCTAATTTCTCGAACATTAGAGATAACAACAGTAAAGTAGCTCGACTTACCACTCTGATCTACCATTCTTAAAATAAAAAAAAAAATTTTTTTAAATAATACTTTTTCGTTAATAAAAATAAAAACTTTTTTTCAATTATTTCACGATTATTTCTTTCTTTATTTACGTATTACCTTCATTTAAAAAAAAATGTAAGCACAGTCTATGATGCAGTAAAAATATAGAACGAGCCAAATGAATTCCTGAATTATTATCCAAATGTTCTGAACTTTTTGGGGCACCTTTGTCCATCACAGAGACGTACGGAGATTCAGAGAGATGATGAGGCCTGCTGGCTCGGCTCTGGCTCAAGAATTGGCGCACTATACCTACCGGTATATGTATGTACATAGGTACAAGAGCATTTTCGTGGTGAAATACGGGGTCGAGGAAGAGGGGGAAGCGAGGGAGAGAATTGCGAGCTCGGGGGTGTTCTCCGATAGCCGCGAGCAGAGCCAGCCGAACCACGGAAATTGCGGACCTCGCGAACAGCCCCTACACTATTCAATCCCCTCTCCACTAACCAGTTTCTATACCTATACATGAGTTCTATACAGCGTCGTCTCGGTTCACCCGCGTCCTCGGCTCTAAGTGAAATACCTATAGGTATAATAGAAGTACACGCCGGTTTATAGGTATGCGGAGTATGGTCTATGTATACACGTATGCATGACCTACGTATATTTGGGATTCGCACGCCATTCGAATGGGTATAGTTCGATATCTCCGCTATGGCCTCCGCGAGCGATTATTGCTTCCAACCTGCACACAGTCTATATGTGCATCGATAGAATTGTAATGTGTACAGGGAGCGTGTGTTTAACACTTTAAATAGGAATCCTCCAGGATCTAAACTAACCTGCAGATCTGAAAATTTAATGCCGTGAAATAATCATGAAGCTGTGAACAGGTTCGACGAAAAATGAATTTTGAAAAGAAAAAAAAATATTCAAAGGTCGTTTTCAGTTCGCTATACCGAGCGTAGCTTGGTGTATCCGAAGATTTCCGAATTAACCCGAATCCTCGTGCGTTCCAAGGTCAATGCCGAGGTATAGTAAATCTTAATTACCGAAAAAAGTCGGAAAAAACCGAAAAGATAATGTAAGTCACTGAATCGTACATCTCTATTAGATGTCGATACACACAGGAATGTATTATGTTTGAGGATTTTATTAGGCAGTCCTTCGTTGTTGACCACGACGAAATTAACGTGCGCTCGTCGAATAAATACGAATAAGTAGACGACACTTGAACAAGTTTCAATAGAATTGTCGTATGGAAAGAAGTTGCGGATGGCGTAATCGTACTATGTGACTTTCTCTTCACGATCACGAGTAATGATCGTGACGGGATACATGCGGGAGATGCGAGAACGCGAACTCGCCATCTAGTGGCGTAGAGCCGCGAGTCAGTGCTACCGCGACTGACCTTGCGGAGTGGATGCGTAGCTCGTGAGATCTCGGGTCATCGAAATCTATCTGCCGAAGTAGAGAAGTGCTGACAGACTTGCGTAAGGCACGCCCCCCTTTAGCCGAGCGGGTTGCTCTATATCTATAGTCGATTGACTTAAATGTAGTACCACGCGTCAAGCATCCAAGAATAGGATCCGTGCAGTTACTTGGCGGCAGAAAATAAAATATTCAAAACTATTTGCTACATGCATATTTCCAATTTCATAGAACTTCGGAAGATCACAAGATCGCTGTAACGTTATGCTACTTATGTTAGTATCAAATATGATTAGAAAATTACGAGATCCCAACACGCCATGGGTATTTTTCTTTTTAATCTAGAAGACTGAACATATATATTTACATCAGAATCTAGCGACCGATTTTTTTTTCTTTAGTTACATTCTTCTCTTTTTATGTACTTCTTGTGTAATTAGCAAGTAAAAAAAAAATGAAAATTGAATAGAAAGAAATGTTAAAATAGTGATTAAAAGAAATATTAAAGATAATTCTCTCGTCATTCTCGATCCATCGAGTTCTCACGAACATCGACAGAATCCCAAGGGTTCATGTATGTGTACAAAATGATCAGAAGAAGCGACAATAGGGCGTCCCAGCATACCGGGAACTTCTTAATTGAAAAACTCGATGTAATTGTCCTACATTCGAGTTCAAAGAAGCGAAACATAGCATTTTTCCTCCGTTTACTTTAGGTACACAGAATCATCAACTTTTATTTACAGAGATGAGAGTACGCGTGGTCGTTATTTCTATCATTTCTGTAATCGAATGGTATTTAATATATTCTAATTAAAAATGTAATTAAAACCCCAGTTGGTACCTTAAAATATATTCATAATTATATCCAGAAATACTAGTAATCAAAAACCAACGATGAATTACAACTTCGTTTGGATTTGTAATAATTAAAAAAAAAAAAAAAACAATAAATTCCGGTCAGTAATTGATGTAAGAAAATTGTTAATTATTCATTATTCGTATCAATCTAATTTGATTAAAATTGATTAAACAATATCACGATAAAAGCGCAGCAAAGAGTCTGCGTGTGTGTAACAAAAAAATTGATTCTCCAGTTGTCGTGTGTCCAGTTCTCCATCGTCACTCATCATACATCGTTCACTCGGTAACGCAGTGAACCGCATGGTTGCAGTTCAAATAGTATATCGTATAATAAAGAGTAATAATTAACGTTGTCAGCCCGATGCGACATAGGGGTGTTGGCTGGTCGGTTGACGGCAAGATAAAAGGGCTAACACTCCTCTTCTCGGTCGTACACACCGATACGCGGAACGAAAAAAGTAACAAACAAGCAAAACGAACGAAAAAAAAAAAAAGAAATAAAAAAATATGGCGAATGTGGATGGAGAGAGGAGACGAAGGGTCGGGTGAAAATCCGTCACCTACCGTCGGCATTCGTACGAGCAACGAACGAAAAAAATCATGCCGCATTTATTTCCAAAAAAGGGAGATTTACGAGGTAACGTAGCCAACGGCGGCACGGCCCGTTGACTCTGTGAACGAGAGCATACCCGAAGCGCGTGCGAGAGGCTTGAACGCCCTTGTCACGCACCACCCGCGCGACATTCCAGTTTCATGTGTCGCGTGAATACGTGGCCGAGAATATAACGACGCGTTGCCCGAGTTACAGACCGAATCACAGAGAATCGTGAGGTCTCCGACTGTGACGATCGAAAAAAAATTTTTTAATAAATAAATATAAAATGGTAAAGTGTTCCTGTCGTTGCATTCCCTCGCCGAGGCTTTGCATTGATTTAGATCAACATCCTTATGATATATCGTCGATAAATTAGAACCTACTAAACATTAAACAGCCCTTTTAAAAGCAGCTGTTTAACGAATTAGCAGTTTTAAGTTTTTAAAAAAACCTACTGAAAAGGAGAAAAGAGGAGAAATATGCCCTTCGGATATCTGTAATGTATCCTGTGTCCACTTTGCAAGCAAGAACTTGAGAAATCATAAGAGACCCACACCAGGATATTCGCCTCTCTATTTGAGATACAAGGTGCGGTGTGCCCGAGGGTTCTACCGAAACCCGGTTATCGTTGTCAAACATTATCGCCGATGCCTGCGGCCCCTCGGCAGCCTGTTGTCGAGAACTCAACGGCGTATCGCGCACAAATGCTTCGGGGTGTGAATTCGAAAGGCTCACAATGCGCAGGTATAAAATTTTGTTTCCGCATTCTATCTTGTCGCTTCTGATTCTATCAAGTTAAGCCTCCAAAAACGTTTGAGTTATTATCACTCTACAATTTATTTTAAACTTGTCAGTGATTCAATAAATAATCATATCGAACCGTTGTTTATTTATTTTTCTTTATTTCTTTTAAGAAAACCGTTCTTATCGTAGAATTAATATAATTTATTTTGATATCATTCTACTAGTGAAAATAAAATTTAACGGGATTTTTTAACTCAAACGCTATTTCTTTACGATATCAAATTATCTCGTAACAATAATAAAATAAATAAAATTAATATTCTAAAGTAAATGGAATTTATTGAACAATTGAAACAATCAATAACATAGAATGTTGCATGGATATCAAATGCATTACCAAGAGTTATATCTTCTTGAATATAATTTTTTCACATTTTTTTATAACAATAATGAATCCGTTTATTGTTTGTTAATTATGAGTTGAAACCCCGTAAAAGTTCACCAACACTCGTGTCCCGTGGTATCTTTACAGTCAACAGTTCAAACATTTCCAATCTACGAAAGCCGGCCTGAGGCAGGCGCCAAGAACTTTTTCTTATCCTGAATGAATAAAAATATAAGAAAACAAGCCCGCAATGTTAAACCTTGCCCTGTGCTTCCTAATTATTTTTCACATTTCATAAAGTCAGCTCTAAGTGGAAGTATGTCAATCGAGATTTTGGCTTCATCAACTTTATTATAGGCGGACAATATGATGAGAGAGCAATGTACAAGTTTCTACGTTACTCGTTTGTTAACACACCGCTTCACTGTTCGCTTGCTAATCTGCTCGAAATTAGGAAAAATTGTGATTCAACGATTATTAAAATATAACAAATTCAATAACTATTTATATTCATTGCAAATCACTTCGATAACTTGATATTTGTCAAAATTAGCGTGCATACGTCATTTTGAATTTTTTGAATAAATTGTTACTTTCACACAATTTTACTGACTTATTCGATTCCAATTAATTTCACTAAATGTTCGAAATTTTTGTCGTTTTAAATTTTTCATCCAAAATTTAATGATATAGCGAGATGGTCCAAAGTATTTTGTGTGTACACGTGGGGAACGTGGGAATGTTTTCTATGTAAAAGTATCTTCAGCGAGACAAATCCACGAACATACCAAGCTTGTCGGTAAGAAAAATTAAATAAAATAAAAAACTATGATCCAAGTTGCGATATTGACTCACGATTACATTGGAGTATTATTTTCATATCTCGAAAGTACTAAACCACATTGGAAACACGGAATCTTGTACGTCATAAGATTGGTAAAAAAAAACTATAAATCTCACAAAATAATTGTGTCAACTTTAACAACTCTTGAACTTTTGTTCTTCTTATCAGTTCAGAGTCAAATTCCTGCTCGTTAAATGTCGACGAGCACTACCAGATTACATCCAAAATCTTCATTGGACCATTTCAATGTCCGATTAGTAATTAGATTTAAAAATCTACACGGATTAAAATACCACAAATTAATCACTGATACTCCTCGCACATTGATTATCGGGTACTATTTATACGTCATAGACATGCGAAGTTCACAGTAAAAATATGATGCCGGGGACATCGTAGCGAACCATCTTTTACGATTCATTAATTCTTTATTCCGATCGAACATAAACTGGCAGATAAAATTGCTTCATTCCATCGTCGTGGGTCGATTCCCCCAACATTCCGGCTAAAATTACGCAACTTTGAGCGCACCACGCTACAAAAACAAGACCGTTAATAATTTTGAAATAATATTGTAAAAAATTCAGCGTACTTTCTTCTACGAAACGAGTCCCAAGGCAATCGAATAAAAACGACAGGGTGCGCCATCTCAATCTGGTCGATAGAAGTATTGAATAACTTAGAGAATTTTCAACAGATTTCACAAAGTCGTATTTTTTTATTAAATTTGATTCATTACAATTTATTTTGATTAGTTTCCAAAAACCACATCGATCAAATGTCCGCCTTTATTACTGAGACAAAAATGAGCTCTTTTTTCGGCATTTTCCATTGTATTTGCCAGCGTCTTGGGCGATATCACTGCGATTTCGGCTCGAATGTTGTTTTTTAGCTGTTCTATGGTCTTCGGCTTGTTGGCATAGACTTTACTTTTCAAAATTCCCCACAAGAAGAAGTCCGGTGCAGTCAAATCCGGCGATCTTGGTGGCCAGTCAATATCACCTTTCTTTGATATCACACGTCCTGGGAACTTCCGACGCAAATAGTCCATTGTTGAGCGCGCAGTGTGACATGTCGCACCATCTTGTTGGAACCAAAATTCCTTAAGACCTTTTTCACGCATTTGTGGTAAAACAAAGTGTGCCAACATCCACCGATATCGATCCCCATTGACAGTTTCACCAGCTCTGAAGAAAAATGGTCCAATGGTGGTTTTTGAGCAAACACCGGCCCCAACTGTCACTTTCTCATCGTGCAATGGAGTTTCGTGAATAATATGAGGATTATCGGTGCCCCACATGCGACAGTTTTGTTTGTTGACAGCGCCAGAGAGGGTGAAATGAGCCTCGTCGGTCATCAGAATTCGCTCCCAAAAATCCGGCTCAGCTTCCTTCATTCGACTAACGTTATTAGCGTAAGCCAAGCGTCGCGGCTTGTCAGTTTCCAATAATCTTTGAGTCAACTGCACTTTGTACGAAAACATGTGAAGATCTTGCTTTAAAATCCTTCTCAAACTGGTTCCACTGATGTTTAATTGCTGAGACCGGCGGCGGTATGAGACATTTGGATTTTCTGCAACACTCTGTCGAACAGCTTCGATATTTTCATTTGAACGACCTGGACGCGGTCGAGCTTGATGTTGGAGATTCGCTACAGACCCGTGCTCCATGAAATTTGAAGCTAAATGACGGATAGTGTCGCCTTTGGGCGCAGAACGTCCGCGATATTTTTTACGATACGCACGCTGAGTTGACACAACTGAACGATTATTTTCAATGTAAAGCGAAACTATTTCGGCGCGTTCTTTCGGCGTATAGCGATACATGGTTGAAATTGTACTGAAATAACCTATACGAAACGTGTTGTACGACGCTGGTCGGTTAAAATCTGTCAGAGTTATTCAATACTTCCATCGACCAGATTGAGATGGCGCACCCTGTACTTTTGGGACAAAAATCACTCATTTCACTTGCACTAGAAGATACATTGAACCCGCGCTATCCCATCATCATGCGGCAAGAGTAGTTTTTTAAAAAATTCTTTATCGATCTTTTGTTGCATTCTACCACTAGAATTTGTGCAACGAAACTTTATTAAATCGCATTTCTATTTATTATTATTATTAATATTATCAGGAATAATATCTTGGAATTTTCTTTGTGTGAATCTTTGTAACGAAAACAATTATTATACGGATGTTGTTGATAATATTTTTTAAAAAAATGATCAATTACTGAAATATACGTTTTAGAGGGTTAATCAGCAACCGTAACATGCTCATAAATAATTACTTACCTCGGAATTGCTGGTCGCGACACTGGAAAGTCCAGGTGATATTGCACCACTTATGGGATCCGGACTAGCGGATGCGACACCGGTAACTCGTCCAAGCACCGTTGGTGCGTGTGGATAAGAGGCGAGATGAGGGTGCTGCGGCTTTGGCTGATGAACCACCGGTCCCGGTGGTGCACTTTGAACCACCATCGGCTGCACCTGTGTCGGTGGTCCCGTGTCAACCGGCGTTCCGTCACCACCCTCGGTTCCGATACTCCTGTTGAGGACACCGTTCGTTGCATCACTTTCTACACCCCGAAACGACTCGTGCAGATATTGCCTCACTTGATTTTTCTGCTTCTGTACGACGTGGTAACGCGTTGGATTCTCCAGCAGCGTTCTTACCTGCAAAGAAAATAAAATCAAAAATAACATTTAATTTAATAAACTAACGTTAAATAAAATTTAATTCAATTATTATTTTACTGAACGATGGAAAATCGATAGAAGAAAATATCTCGATGTTGGTCGAGCCAGATGGAACAGAATTGAACGAACTCCATGTATAGTTGTAAGTAAGAGAGCGGGAGAGAGAGAGAGATAGAGAGAGAAGGGGGAGAGACTATGGCAACTACCCCTTATCCCTTTACAAGCCAAAGCCTCGACGACCCTTATTTTCCTTTTTCTTTCTTCTTCCTCATATGCTTTTTATTATCCTGTTACTTCTCCCTCTGATTCGTCGTCATCCACTTATCCTCAATAACCCGCTACCAATGGTCACCGATTTCTCGTAAGATATTTCATCGAGCAATCTCTTTCCCACTATTTTATGGCAAATACGCGAAATTGCTCTCCAAGACAATTAAATCCGCTACGAACATCACCGATCCGTTTCCCACAAAGATTTCTC
Source organism: Cylloceria caligata (assembly GCA_963942595.1). NCBI lineage: Eukaryota > Metazoa > Arthropoda > Insecta > Hymenoptera > Ichneumonidae > Cylloceria > Cylloceria caligata. The sequence continues at coordinate 5,410,114 of OZ012707.1, read as the reverse complement.
GGATAGTGTACAAACAAGCGTCGTATATTATTCCTCCGTCTTATCAAATTATCACTCGCTCGTGTCAGCGCTTACCAAACTCACTTCACACGATAGACATCATCTATCTTCTTAATATAAAACAAAATAGAAAATAATATACCAACGTTGAATAATAATATTTTTATTTTTAAATTAAAACTAATTTTGCACGAATTGCAATTAATTATTCTCTATAATATAAATTCTTTACTTTCTACGTTCAACATCGACTTGAAACTTGAAACTCTCGTCAACGATCGTTTAATCCTTGATAAAAAAAACTTAATTGGCATTTGACAAACTCAAAAAAATCGTTATTCTCGTTTGTTAAGTATAGAAGCACGTTGGTCCGCACAATGAAGACTTTTGATTCCTCTTTGTGAAGAATTACCTATTCAACGTGTCAGAAGAAAAAAAGGGCTCTATTTATAAGCTTCAAAAATGATCAACTAATATACCACGAATATCGTAGGACGCTCACTGCTGCTATTATCTTAGCTGCACGTTTCCATGTTGCACGTATGTCACGCTTAGAACAGAAAATCTTCGAATCCCTTGGTTGGCAATCTAAAGAAAGCTATTACACGCGGTCTCGCCTTTTCATTCTTGGCAAAGCTATCGCGTAACGTACCTACTATACCATCCGCCCTTTTACGCGTTCTCTCGAAATCCCACGACGAGGATCGGCGCGCGTCGCGCTTGCAGCCCGAGTAATCTAAAGCAAACTATGAACGTCTTATCGCAACCCCGCGGCGAGCTTCACCGTGCTTGCCTGTCTGCTTCTTTTCCGAGCGGTTTTTACAAACACAAACACACACAAACACACACAAACACACACAAACACACACAAACACACACACACACACACACACACAAAATACATAATAGTAAACACAGTAAAACGTACGACACTATTAGCGATAAAGCGAGAGTTCGGTTAACTATATCCTCGGGAAAAGCCGGCTTCGGCCTTTCTCGTTGTACCCTCTCTCTGTGTAATAAGTATACGCGATTTCTGGTTCAAGATCCGATGGTACGAGCATGCGAACGGAAAAATTAAATGTTAAAGTAAGGAAAAGGAAAAATTGAAAAATGAGTTTTATGGCTTAGACGACGTTTTTATAGCTACTCGTGAAATCTAGCATGCTCTCAGCCGTGCTGCGTAAACACGAAGAATTTCCAGCAATAAAAGTGTTTCTAGTTCGAGATACGTTTGATCTTTCGGAAAATAATGTTTGATTATATTTGATTTTTTATTATTATTCATATTTGTCGACGATAAGAAGAAGTTTCTCTTGGATATGTTTCGTAGCGATTGACAATTGGCGCCAAAAGACTCGTAAGCCGTTCCTCTTCGATAATGCTAAGTGACGTACGTAAGTGAAAAGAAGAGAACGGGACGTACAAATAAGTTCTCGTTACGTGATTATCGTCAGAGAAACGCGTGTTGTGATAAATACTTAACAGTGTGACGGTGCAGGCGACAAATGCGCGTAATACCTCGACTACACATTCTGTATTATGTAAATTTGTTAAATGAACGATATGTGGTCAAACCATATTGTGAGATATCTCTGATATCAATTCCAAGTCGTCTTTGAATAATCCACGCTTTACGTAATCCACGTCAGGAATTTACGTTATTGCATTATAAATTGTAATCAAATTCAAATCGTTCAATATTTGATTGTTTTTCGAACAACTGTTTTGTTGAAATTTTCGAATTTAATTTATTTAATTTATTTAATTTATTTTATAAGCTAACTCGACGTACTTGCAAAACTTGTGGTGGTACATCGACGCCAATGGTGGGTAAAGGTGCGGGTGGAACGGGTCTCGGGGGTGCAGCGGCGGGTCTGTGTTGCTGCAAGCTCTGTCGAAATTCAGCTTCCCGTCGTTCCTGTTCCTGCAGCTGTTCTCGCATCAGTTGGAGCTTCAGCTGTGTTCGGGATGTTGGTGTAGCTGTTTTGAACGTCGGCGGGCTAAAAAACAGAATAAAAATAGACATAACGTCTTTACGTATACCGAGTAAAAGGACAATTTTTACGTAAACATAGAAAAAAATAAATAAACAATTGCAACTGTATCTAAATTATTACGAATTACAGATAAATCTCTGAATCTTTGGCAACAAATGCCTCGGTGAAAAGTTTATGCAAATATAATATACAGTTCGGGGTGCTAAAGCGGTTACCCTTTTTCTACGGTTGCGAAAGAATCGCGTTGGAAAAGTTCGTCGACACTCGGAACAACATCGAATTTCTTCGAGAGAGAGTCGAGAAAAACTTTTACTTTTCCTACATTCTATCCCCCTTATTTCTTCCTTGCTTCGCGTATACCCACGACTGTCCGACTCGTATAAAATTCTCGGTGAATTTTTTGTACAAGAAACAGTAGGAAGCTGCGAATATAAGTTCCGAGTAAAACTGGTACTGCGGGCTACGAGACACAAGGGAGCTTTCCGGTAAATGCAATTTTTTTTAAATAAATATTTTGAACGATGCGAATAATAAGATTAATAAAAATAATAATAACATCAAAGCAGATAAGAGTAAAGAGAATAAAATAGCGATGAATGATCACGGAAAGCATTTAACTCATTGCGACTCGGTGCCCTATAGCAATAATCCTATAACTATAATCGGTACAACAGAGAATGCGAGTTCTCAGCTTGTTCACGATACTACAAATCACCACGAGATAGCACTGCGTGGTTTAAATTGTTATATAGAGGCGGTTGTCATTGATGTCGTCATTTTTCTCACACTTCACCACCACTTGAATTAATCAAAAAATCTTTACACTTGTAATACAAATGGATAAACATATTCTCGTACTCGTGTGCCACTGTCTCTAGATATTTATTCGATTTATCGTCTCCTCGCTCCATGACGTACAGTCACAATCCGAGCTCCGAGAAACTCGATGACCACTGGTACATTTTCTCGTAGGAGGAGAGTCTGACCGTGGATCGGACAATAATAGAGTGTTCTTTCTGCAATGCTACCTTGAGCTTGACTCCTCGAGGTTGCATGTAGTGTATGAGATAATAAAAAAAAAGAACGGTTATTGTGCCATTGAAAATAACATGGTTCTTCGGTTTTGAAGTAAATTAATACTCAAGAGAATTTAAATGACGCGTTATACTCGCAAATATTCTACATTGTTAATTATTTATTTAATCCACTAATAGCCAAATAAAATCTTGCTCCATCGTTTGTATAATACATTATGTCTTATCATGACAGAAGATATATTTTCATATTACCGGCATTGAAACAGCGAGTTTCAATACCTGTTGAGCCTTTCGAAATGAGATAATTTCAGACCAATGCGATTCAGCGGGCGGAAAGTTGACGTTTTCTGCCCGCTACATTAGTTTCTAACTTCATTTCATCTCTGTTAGAATCGCATTTGATTCTGAAATTGTCTCGTTTCGAGTGGCTACAGACATTTGAAATGACAGTTGCAATACAGGTTATATAAAAAATAAAGTGTGTGGCACGGAATGACACGCGATTTCAGACTTTATTTCATCCCTAGCCACACAATGTACTATTTTTTAACAAAAAGTTCAATGATAACACTGGAAGTAATTCGGTCTGTTAATGGTCAGACTGTGAATTTTTCATTGTTTTTATCCATTGAAATATTTACATTGGCTCTGTTTGATACGTGTCGTCGAGCTTTAAGTGAATTACACGAATTAATTATAACGAAGTAAATAAGATAATGACGCCTATAACGTATCCTGATGAATAACTATTGGTTACTTTTGTTGAGTTACGAATAACATTCAAGTGAATCTATATATTTGCCATCCGCGAGTACGCGTTGTCGCGAAAGTAGCGTTGGAGGAACTCGCAAATTTCCGGTGACCAATCAGCTCCGCGCAGGTACTTGTCTAGTACTTCCGTTCGGGATAATCTCGCGTCTCGCCATGTTTTTCATTAGACATTGAGCTATATAACCCATTTAACGATCTTTCGCCTTTGCAAAATTCAATAAAAGTTTGTTGTCGTGTTGAATTTTGATTCGTTCACGTTGCGTATACGCTGCAGGCGAACAAAGAGCTCTATCGATACGGGAAGAAAGCCAAACGGTAAAAGCAGTCTACAGCGTACGTATGCTTGCGATATTCGTGCATTTTCCCGATTGCATCTCACTGCACAAAGAGAGTGGGCAGATGCATACACCACTCGCTAACCGAAATAGAGAAGGATTGCATCATTTTAAACTCTTCTTCCTCCCTCTGCTCGGTTACTCGTTGCTACATGCTCCTGTCAAACTGTACTTCTAATATACATATTTTACCCATTTTTTAAAAAATATTTTGTGTACGATATTATAGCCAAGATGATGTACCTTAATAAGGGTTAAATAAAATTGAATATTTGGTAAAATTGAAAATTTCATAAAGTTTAAACCCTTCAATAGATTCTCACCAAATTCGAGACTGTGTATCCTCATCTCCTAGCCAATTTGTATGCCAAGTTTCATTTTGATAGATGGAAATTTACAAAAGTTAGAAATAATAATTAATAAAATTGAATATTTGGTAAAATTGCAAATTTCATAAAGTTTAAACCCTTTAATAGATTCTCACAAAATTCAAGACCGAGTATCCTCGTCTCCTAGCCAATTTTTATGCCAAGTTTCAGTTTGATAGATGAAAATTTATGAAAGTTAGAGCAAAAATATATTTTTTTTCGAAAAAATTACAAAAATTCATGATTCTATAAAATCTGAACGCCTTGATCGATTCTTGCCAAACTCAACATCGAATAACTAAGTATCCTGACCTATTCTTGTAGAAAGTTTGAACTCAATAGCCGAAAATTCACGAAAGTTAGAGAACGTACATCCTTTTTTCCACACACACACTTCATGTGCGAGCGCGTGGACATGAAGAGAAAGTGATAAGATTTTAAGGTAGTCGTCATATCACGTGCTACAAAAGTTAAGGTTAAGTATAAATGTAGTGCGAAATAAAAAGTTATGAAATATTTCAGTATTTTATCAACTATTTTGTCAATAAATTTGTATTAATTAAGTCAATTGAGTTTTCAGATTATTTTTTATGATAAAAAAAATGTAATAACTTTTGTTGCTGATTCGGGAGTCACTCTGATTAAGCTGATGCAATGATTTCTGCAACAATTTCGCCGTTGTGTCGTACGTCGATATTTCCATTCAAAATATTCGATAAGTCACTTTTTTTTTTTACAGTTGCATCAGAATCCTTATCTGACCCACAAGTACATCTTTATTTTTAACGCTATCTAATCGAAATATACATGAAATTCCGTAATGGATTGATGATTGAGCGACTATCCGGTACGAAACAGTTTTAATTTTACCATTTTTTTTATCGCAATTTCTTGCTGAAGCGATCAGTAGCATATCATTTTATTCACGCAATTCTACATGTGTAATGAAATATATATCTCACAGTTAACTGTTTATCTGAAATCTAGTGGAATGAAATGATTACCTTAAATCCTCTTGGCTTTAATAAATGACATTATATCACGCAAACTTCAAAGTAAGTTGACGGGCAATATCTCGTAGTTCTCAATCTGTGCTGAGTGAATTCGTATCATGAACTAAAAGCTCATAGAGCTCGTAAGCGGAATATAATTTAAAAGCACGTTGTTTATATTTCATATTTAATTATATGTACTCCGTGTTGTCAGGCTTTTGTTGTAAATTTTACGAGATGAGTACTCGGGCTGCTATGCCCCATTTCGTCGCCGGGGTACAGCGAGTAGTCAAACGAAAAGCTCAGGGTCAAGCGAAGGTATTGCGCTTGCGATTTATAATCACATATTAAGCACATACTAACTGTATATTACTATATATATATAACTGTCTCTATAGCTATAGCGCGCGCTTGTAAATCGTTTCTAATTAAAGAATTCAATGTCGTAGTCGACTGGCGTGCCGACAGACTTGAAGAAAAAAAAACAGAGCAACGACTTTAGTCGACTCGAGTCGAGTAGCACCGACGGAGAGTTATCGAATATTAGATAGAGTTTAAAAATACTGAGAGTACATGATACTTGATTAGTACTCGAAGTACTTGCAGTGTAAATTAATCTTTGAGTACTCGTTTTTTTTTTGGTAGACGGAATCGCCAGGTTCGCGTCAAGGAAGCGGTCCCACTGAAATGTTTATCTATCTGTAAAACCGTAAGAGCACCAGAATTTTAAACTTAGCAGCTAATTAGCACTAGAAAAGCACCTAATGTTGATATGAAAAAAATGTTGTATGCCATTTTATTTAGATCACGGGATCGCTATCTTTGGGTGAAGCTAGCAACCCCGGTTAAAATCTTATTTGTCGTGAAATCTGAAATACACTAATTTTTTTAACTTAGCACCTAATTAGCACTAGATAAGGACGTCGATATGAAAAAAAAATCTTTTTTTGTTCATTTTATTTGGCTACGGAATCGCTAACTTTGGGTCAAGCTAGCAGCCCCGGTAAAACGTTTTATTTTTTGTGAAATGGGAAGAGCACCACATTTTTAAACTTAGCACCTAATTAGCACTAAGCGAGCACCTAATGTTGATATAAAAATGCTTATTATTCATTTTATTTGACCACGGGATCGCTATCTTTTGGTCAATCTAATCACCGCGGTAACATTTTTAATATGTTGTGAAACGGGAAGAGCACTACGTTTTTTTATTTAGCACCTACTTAGCACCTAATTAGCATCTAAGTATGGAATGTTCTAAATGTTATTTTTCGATTTTTATTTTGCCAGCTTGACTAACCTGGATTTAGGTATAAATGAGTAAAAGGAATTTTTAAAATTGTGTCCATTTTTTTTAAATCCAACCGATACTTTCAACCCAGCTAGAGAAATGAAGAATGTATCTTTGATGTAGAACGATAAAAAGAAATATCTTTCTTATATTTTTTAAGCTTTCAACGAAACGATGGTTGAATATGTAATGAGCGGAAAATTTCTGGTAATACCTTAACGACACGGTAAAGTAGAATAGAAAAACCAAGTTCTAGAAGCGACAGGACTTAAATGAGGTATTTAACCTAAAGATTAGTAGCGGAAAAATTTTAAAAATCGATGTCTTGATATAAAAATACTATAAATACTTGTACTTTAAGTACTTATTACAATACTTTGCATTTGAAGTATTGATCATTAAAATTATTCATACTTTTAGTATTTTGTCCAGCTATGATATCGAACGATGCGTCTATACGATGAACGTACAATGACTGAGGTTCTTCCAGGAGGGGGGATAGTAGCAGTGCCGACATCCTGGATAATCCCCTGAGGATCGTAAAGAGGGTCTAGGCGAGTAAGCGGAAACACAGAGGGATGAAACGGGAGAGAAAGATAGGGAGGAAAGGTGGAGCTCGTGCGAGCTTCGAGAGTAACCAGGCGACAGAAGTTTTAATGCTCCAGGGTTTCCGGCGGCGTAGAAAGTCGATAGAATATTTTCATAACGAGGTCTTAGGTCGCTGTCTCCTTCACCTCGTACTCTGCCTCGCACCGTGACCAGGGTGGTCCCTTCTAGCGCATAGCTTCGCACTGAATCCACCAGTCCTTCTGGCTCTGCCAGCTCTCACTGAGCTTCTGTGCAATTAAACGTCGTTAGAAATTAAAAATTCCTTCCGCCGGGGTGACAGCGGGTGAAGCGACGTCGAGGGGCGGTTGTGAAGCTCTCTCGCTCTCTCTCTCTCACTTTCTCCCCGTCTGCCCCTCTCTCTCTCTCTTTCTCTCTCACTCTCGACAAGTTGGAAAGTCGCTGGCAACTGAGACTCGGCATAATAAAAGTGTTAAACTTTAAAACCAAGTTCCTTTCTGAGGCTACTCGTGACTTTTTCTCGATTTTACTCTTTTTCTCATTGCTTTCTCCGGATCTTCCGGTACCCGATGACTCGTGCTCTAATCTCGCTATCTTCTACGTGAAATATTCTTAAATCCACTATCCTAGTACTGGTAATGCTGCTAAATATAGTTGTACAAGTTTCTCGAATATTAATTAGGCGTATTGTATCCTGGCGATCTGTATGCACATCATGAACGTCCCTCAGAAACGGCTTTGGGATGAACCCTTGTATACCTCTACCTTCATATCCGGATTTTGCAGAATATATTCGATTGCGAACAACGTCTATATCGAATAACCACTCCGAAGAATATTTTGGGTAATTAGGTATAGAAAAGTAGAATTCCGGTGGGAAATTTATACCGTGCATCCCAGGGTCGCCACCTTAAGAGGAAGACGCTGTAGTATAAGCTTTAACGATAATTTTCTTGATTTTTTAAAATTTTAATTGAAGTAATTATTTTTATTAATTATTTTCTGGAATTATTGAAGGCATTTTTTTCACTGTACGCGTTCATCTTCGAAACTTGCAGATCAAGACATCTGCATATTTTAACGATACCAGTTATGAATTTACTTGCAAATACTCTTGAAGCCTAAGTAGAAATTTTGAATTAAATAAAAGTTGTCGAATACATAAATTACAAAATATTATTTTCTCTCCGCGAGAGCTGACATTTATAACTACGGCAATGTAAATTTCGAATAAATGTATTCAACTCATTAAAATACACTTCGCGGCTGATAATTCGTTCATTAATTCATTCAACATATTTTGACTTTAAGTGTTTTACTAGGAAAAACGATTTAGCCCCAGGCTTGATGGACGGGATTTACGGACAACAGGAATAGTCAGATCCCTTAATTTACGAGAGTTGTTCCTGACACTCGAGAAATCAGCTACCTTCTTTCGTCCTTTCTCCGGACAATCACTAACTGTCTTATAGCGTTCTCATCTCCCAAAGAATTTACAAGCATTTTGCTCGGCGAATGTACAATCATTGACACCCTTTAGTCAAGCACTTTGTGAATAATAGGAGAAAGTTAAATAAATATATGCCAATCACTGGTTATTTCAAGTTTCTCAAAGGGCCAATGGGTGTACCTTTAATACTGTACCAGTAGTTAGTTCACTACCGCTACCTCTGTTTCCTTAATACAGAATTTAATGTTTACATAAAGGACGACGTTGCTTGCTCGTGGCAGCCTCATGCAAATGTGCCCCAAGGTAGCAGCGATCACTGTAGACAGATCCTGCGTGGAGCTAACATTCAACATCACTTTCAACCTCTTTCACGTATACCTTCTCTACACGAATGTTACGTCCAATGGGATTAAAAGTTATACCAACTTACCCTTGCTTAACCATTCGTTTGATTCGTACTCGAGCTTTCTATAATTTTGTCGCGTCAATTAACTACCATTTAAATTAATATCGTGAAAATAAAGAGAAAATTTAACGTTTAATTCATCATTTTTTCGAGATAATTAGTTTTATTTTCTCATTGACGATGTTCTAGTCAAGTAAGTGTTTAGTTTAATAATATTTCTCAGTAATTATTATAAACTTAATGATGGCCAAGGAAACTGCGGATTTATTCTTAAGATATTATGTATAGCGTATAAAAAATTAATTTTTCTCTTTACCTCAAAGCTTTTAATACATTTATGTCTGGGACGGGAAGATAACATTTTATAAATTGTTAGAAATCATAAAGTACAATAATTTTATTGACCTTCATTCACCTATTTTCGAAAGTAAAACGTGTGGAAATTTTTGAGGTTGTAACGCGAATTGATATAATCTGTTGAACACCGATCATTGATATCGGTTATCAGTGTAAATTTATAAGAATACCGCCCAGGGTTTAACACCGGATTTTTGACAGTGTGCTTAACACGTGAAAAAAAACTTTCTTTACGAAAAAAATGATGACTCAGCCAAAAGTAAGAGTTGGAGTGCAGGAGTTGTTGAAGACTCGTCTTAAAGGGGAGGGACGAAGCTATGTATCAAAAAATGTTGAAAGACTTTTAGATGTAGTACAATGTTGTGTGGAATGATCTAAAATGATTAACAGTCGTTGATATTATATTTTTTAAATGGATCAAGGTAATCTAACTAAATGAAAGACGTGAGCATTGAGAAAACGTACATAAATATCGAAAAAGGATTGAAAGTACTATATTTAAAGAGTATTTACTATCGAAGCAAAACTGCATTCCATAGATTTCATTGTGTTTGTCTTTGGACACTGATATCGATGTTTTTTTAAAGACTTGCGGGAGATACGGTTTCTGATATTCGTTTATCGTTAACAACTTGTATTCTTCAATGAATGCAGCCCCTTGCTCGACAATATCGTTGATAACTTTCGAGTCGTTGAAGACCGATCGACATTCTTGAAAACTCTCATCCAATTCCCAATGGTTTGGATCGTTCTGGAGAAAGTCGTCGGACAGTTCAACATGTCGAATGAGAACAATGATTTCTTTATGATGAAATCAATTTTCTCCTGTCGTATTGAGAGCCTTGATCTTCGCTGGCTCTCATACATTCCTATCACCACTTTAGCGTTCCTTTATTGCCGTAAAAATATGTAAAAATTATTCTGAAAGGTTAAGCAACAAATTGCTTAAAAATATTCCCATTTCGGAAACAGTTTATTCTGTAAACTCGAAACACGAACGACTTTCCACATATTTGTAAGGACGCGTATTGAAAGAGTATCTTCACGTACTAAAATGTTATGTGAACTGTACTGTGAGAATAACAAAAAACTGTGTACGGTAATGAGGGTAAGAGAGTAGAAAAAGTTGAAGATGCGTGACCTCGGGGAAATACCATTTTCGCTATGTTGCAAACGATAACCGTCGAGATATCTGGCTACCTAAGTTTTTTCTACGTTGGAAAGTGGCAAAGGTGGAATGAGGGAGAGAGAGAAAGCGAAGGAAATGAAGTAAAGAAAACGTCGCTGGAAAACTTTATGAAGTAAGTTTGGAACCTAAGCTTGCGGAAACGTCCCGTTCGCGCCTCACGTTCCTAAAGAGCTTCCGCTCGTGACGATGTCCATTCTGGTAAAAACTGCGCGTATTGCCACTCAATTTACCCTTAATACACACTAGCGATCGTTGTATTCGTTGGGAATGTTATTTTAATTGATTTCACACGATGTCGCAAGTATTTTATACAACTCTCAGAGTGCTTTGAGACGACCATTTCAATCCTCAAGTGGTCAACTTGTTTCTTTGAAAAAACAAAGACACCTAACCGATAAAAGTGTCAAATGAGTATGTTATATCAGGACAGGACTCCATCATAAATTAATTAATAAGAAAAATGCACCGATGAAATAATATTTAATTCGATAATCATAATAAATCCATTTCTGAGGCAATATTTTGCCAGAAAATTTCAGCCACTCGCAGAATTCCACAAACTAACACGAATAGCAGCGTGTACCGCTAGCCGGCAGCTTTTTTTCCTCTCGCTTATCAATTAACCCTAATTAACCTCTTCCGTATCACTGGCGCACAGAGTTCGATTGGTGGATCGACCAGCCTCGAAACATAAAACGCGTGGCCCATATCGATATTTTTTATTTATGTCTGCAGCTCTTCCAAACACGACGAAAACTTTTCCCACGTTTCGTCGGGGTGCTCGTAATAATGACAATGATTATGTCCCTAGTAATAATAATAATAATAATAATTGTAATGATAATAATCGTGATAAGCAAGGAGCGGAAAATACTTTCGGATACACCGGAGGACTGCATGGGTAGGAAGGAGGGAGAAATAGTACGATAGCGTTGAGTGTTGAAGAAGGGAGAGAGAACGTGAAAAGTTTGGCGAAAGTTTGTCGGCAATACCTTGGGGTATACCGTGAAGAGAAGCGTGAATTCCGGAGGGAATCCTCACAGACCCTGAGCGGTGGAAACGCGAAGACGTTCACCGGAGGAAAGGAGAGGGTCGCACACTTCCCATCCGAACCTCCGGTACACTCGTGTACGTTCTTTACGGGAAAGGCCGCGAGGAGGTTTCGCCAAGTGAGCGAGCGGGTCTCTATCGACATCGTAGTCGTCGTTCGAGGGCGAAGAAGAAGAAGAAGAAGAAGAAAAAAAGAAGTTGGTTGAACCAATCCTGTCTCGATTGTGAGATCGAAGTCTCGCGACGAGACTCGAGATTGCCTCGGCGAAATGATTTTTCCCCGTATCCCCACGTCGCGTATTGCTTTTACTCGAATCTACCGCTCGCTATCCGAGAAAATCTCGATCCTATATGTTGCCCTCGTATACACAAACAAGCCCTAGAGTCCTGTCCAAACCTCGACCTCGATAGGCAATTTAGTCGAATGACAAAACGGCAAATATTATATAATAAATCCATTTTTCCTTTTTTGTTTAATGAATACAACAACAAAAATCCGTTTTACGTAGGTTTGAATAAATATTCATAATTTTATACCAGTTTTTGGTCAAGCAGACTTGAATTTTAATGAAGATTCACGAAAAAAACCACTTAAAAATCTGTTTTGAGTCTTAAGAAATGTATTGTTAATGCAATTAAAATAAATGTTGCTACAAAGAGATCAAGATCGTACGAAGATTGTTAAAACGAAGTGAAACATCTCACTCCCTTCCTCTACCCCCTCCGACCCCGATTGATATCATAAGCTCTGCTGTTTTTTTAATCCATACTGAACATTTCTAGGAAAAAGAAAATAGGATCTCACTGTGATTATCAGTTCCGCAGCGAGATTATATTTTCTTTTGCCCAAAAATGTTCGACACCATTGAAACAACAAGATTACATATTATCGTACGAAGATAACGTTATGTCACCTTTGAGTCTCGATCAGATCCAAAATAAAATTGCCGTTATCAAAAATTGATTGCGCCTCTGTGTATGTTATATAAACATACGAAAATTTGACCTTAACCTCGACAGAATCATTGTCAAAACCATTCCAGGATGGAGTCAAGCCGTACCATTTGCACAACTTAATGGCATACGGTAATCTTACCGCGAGCTTGTGTGGTCGCGAGCTTTGTGCGTGTCATGGAAAGCCAAGCACGCACAGGGTCGCTCTAACTACATATATACGTAGAGAACGTTATAAATAGTGATGAATCTGGTTGAGCAGCTTGCGGCTTCGGCAAACGTCGGATAAGGTCACGTTAAATATTCGCTGAACAAGGCTACAGAGATCCAGAAATAGAGAGTGTTCATCCAGTATGTTTTCCTGTTAAAAAAACCCTTGGAAACCATACGACAACGATGTTATCCGTTGCTATAGAAACCGCTCTGGAAATTTTTATAGAGTTAATTCATAACTCCGACCCAGTGTTCAAGGGGAGAACACGTCGTTGGTAAAAACAGTCAACAGCTGGCTACGAGAGACGCGCCGGACGACTCGTAGTCAACGGCGTTTATTATGTTGTTCTATCATTGTGTTCACTACACAAAAGAGTCATGAATCGGACGAGATACTTTAATAATGCCCCGGAGCGGTATGCGAATGTACGTCTGTTGGCATCAACCATGACGAGCAATTCTCAATAGTCACTCAACAGGTTTTTACGCTGCTGCTATTACCACTGTCAATACAAATTTACTTCTTCTTAATAAAAGTAATCGAATAATAAAGCGATCATTTTCATTAGCAGATTTTTCTAACCTGAACATTCTAAATCTATTGAATAGTTTTTACAAAACCATAATTAGATGTTAATGCATATTTAAAAAAATTCTAATCCAAATAATTGACGAACATCGATGGATACATTTACAGCTCTAACAGTTATAACTCTACCGAATCCTAATTCTACCGGATTACAACTCTACACGTATTAACAGCATCTTACAACTCTACCCGGTAACAATACTATAACAGATCGATAAGCATCTCTACCGTATTGTAACTCTACAGTATTACAAGTTTACCATATTAAAACTCTACCGGAATAAATCTCTAATGGAATATTAGCGATGGATACGACAATGGCTATCGTCGTGAAGTATTCTGGTAGAGTCGTAATCGAGTTAACTCGTGATACAGTAAAATTATAATATTGTAGATATATCCTTGGAGGCTTGTATTCCGGTAGAGTCGTAACGCGATAGAGTTACAAATTGCTCTTCGGTCTGATAGTATTATTACCTGATAGTGCTGCAAGCTGCTGCTTAACTGGATAGAATTGGCATCCGGTATAATTGGTATTCGGTAGAGTTATAACCGGTAGAGATGTAAATGTTTTCATTATTGATTGATAGATAGAATAAAAAGAAATCGCTGTATAAGCTCGTGAAGACGGAGGCTCCTCAGCTGTGCTTCGATTGCTTGATTTTGTGAGATTTTCGTACGTCTCTCCAGACGCGACAGCGAGTCGCGGCCAACCAGCGCCAAACCAATTTTCCAGTTGCCGAGATGAGGTCTCCGCGCGGTCGACCAAAGTTGTCGTCGTCGTCGTCGTCGTCGTCGTTGTCATCGTCGTAGTAGTCGCCGGGAGCTTTTATTCCGGTCGCATTTCGCGCAGTGGTAGTGTACTCGTGTACATGGTATGGTCTTTGTCGACGTCCTTCGTTTTGACTATTGATTAAACTATGGCCATACGTTCATCTCCGTTGCTCTTTGTCGTTAAGCCGCCGCTCTTTGTTCCGTTGCCGACGTTGCACTGCGCGCTTCTATCGCAATAAGGGGAGAACCATTGTGATAATTGCTTCGGTTGGGTAGGAGATACGTGGTCTCTAGTACAGTTCCACGTAATACTACAATACATTGGGACACGCAGCGGCGAACTAATGTTCCGTATCAGCTCGTCTCTGCGAAATAGTCTTTACCGGCTCCCTTCGCAAAAGTTAGCCAGGTGAACCTCTCGAGTTGACCTACATACATCCAATGATCTACGCTTTCATCTCTTTTAATTGTTAATTACAGAAAATGGAGGAGGTGAAGAACCGAAAGCGAAAATATCAGCCTTGCTTCTATAGCAAGATAAGTACTAAAATTATTTTTACAATCTTGATTTTAAATCGAAAACTCTAACGATGGTAAAATAGAGATTATGGGTTACCGAAGAACTTGTATAATTACAGGAAAAGCTACTTTGACCTCCGGTAAATATAAATTGAACCGGACATTCGACGCTTAGTAGTGTGAATTTTTATTGTCTTTTTGAGTAAGCTTCTTTCATCTATATTATTGCACATTTTTAAGAAACTGTAAAAGTCGCTAATTTTCTATCTATAATATTTGAAATACGAAAACTAATTAAAAAGTTTCTTAAGCGGACTTAAGTAAAAGAAACATTTTAGATACGATTTTGTATTGCTAAGCGCAGAAGGTAATCAAAGGTTCTGTTTCACTTTTCTCGAGGGCACTTTATTACTATTCATTTAATAATTCACCGAAGCACTAGACGGTCTGTCACCATTTAAATAACGAAGTACTCATCGAGAACTCTCGACACTGTCTTGCATTGTCCTCTTTTATACGATATCTGGATAAACGTTTTAAAAAATTACGACCATATACTCGTATATCCGACGAAACATTTTTTTTACCGACACAAAAATAAGATATATTTCATAATCGTCACAGGCGTTGATTCTATGTAACAGGTAAATCATACGCAAGAATTAGCATCACCGAGTCATTATTAATTTCCGTAACGAGCGTACGAAATACACGTGTAAGCTCGTATAATTGAATAACCGAGTTTGATATTATTACAAGCATAAAATTAATAGTTGTAGATTGGAATCCTTAGCCTTCGTCTCGCTGGCAAAAAACAAGAGACTAAGTTGACCCCGTTGGAAAAAGAACCGCGATTCGTGTATAAAATCATTTTTCGCATTATACTATATTTTAACATCATACCATAGCGTCCAAGGCTATGGTATGATGCACAAACCATGTAAAAGGGGCATTTCTAGTGAGCAAAAGAGAAAGCCAAATGCAAAGAAAACGCTCACGGTATGCCGCGTACCAATTCACCCAGATTCATTTTAATTGCTGGACGAGACGATTAAGTCACAGCGTCATTAGATGAAACATTTTTCGAAAGAGCCGTTACAACCGTCGCTGCCATGTCGAGAACGCGCTGGAGATGAAAAATATATATATATATTCACGAATAAACGAACTGGGCGAGCTTCGAATTCGAGCGGTCGCTGAAAATTTTGCCTACATTTGAACACATAAGTGTCACGTACACGTACTATGAGGTACATGTGCGAGTTCTTCCGCGCGTCATTCATAATTGAAGCATCCACTTCGCGGCAGTTGCTCGTACTCGCGTTTTCCCCGTTTCCCACTGAGTTTTCCACCTTTTCGCGCACATTCCGTCAAGCGAATTTTCCAAAAATGACTTTATCTTCAAGTACACTATCAAGCTTTCTATACTCTAACGGGTTGTAATTATTTTTCTTCGTCGAATAAAATATTTAATGACTTTTTTTTCATTATTATACCGCGCAAAAAGTTTTTTTCCAGGAACGCACAGAGCTACGTAGCTCGGTTTTAATGGTATTATAGCCTTGGGAATATAGCGGAATGCCAGACCGAAGAATTAATTATTATTAGTGAGTTAAACGTGTTTGCAGGTGCGAAACAAAAGGTCGTCCTCCCCTCGGAAATGGAAATATACGTAAATTATGAAAAATTTTATCGATAATTTATATTTGAACCCCGTGTAGTCACTTCCGTTCAATATTATCTCAACTTTAACGCAAAAATCAATGCGGTCGATATGATCTTAAGTGACCACGGGGAATTGAATATAAATATTCTTTGCCTCATACGAATAAAAATAAATTTTTTCAAATATAATCGGGAGATATATTACATTTATATTTCAATTTCACAAATTTTTGGTCGAAATTTTTTTATTCCGTAAACAGCAATGATGCTTTCCGTGCACTTGTTACAAAAAGTATCGTTTTTAACGCGGGCTGAAAGTTGGCCCTCGTCGCATAATATACTATTGCGTATTTATTTTCTATGTGGAATAATAATTCAACTGATTATATTTTCGGAAAAGTTTCCTACCCGTTTTTATCGCAGCTTTTCCGAGTGTAAAATGCAGGAGAGAGAGAGAGAGAGAGAGAGAGAGAGAGAGAGAGAGAGAGAGAGAGAGAGAGAGAGAGAGAGAGAGAGAGAGAGAGAGAGAGAGAGAGAGAGAGAGAGTTTCGATGACAAGTTGAAAAGTAAATATGATAGACCGTACTCGAGATTTGGATTGAGTAATCGTAAGATGACGGACGACGGTGAATGAGCAATGCACGACCACAAGAAATGAAGATACCGTGCCAAAAATGTTTTGCGTGCTTGTGCCGAGCCAAACGTTCCCAAACAAACCGTATATTGTACTCTTCGTCTCATGCAAGACGTAATTCTCGAGCAATTATTCTGTTCCTGTGGTATCTCATAAAAAATCAATGCACTTGGTTCTAGGTGAAGTACATAATCAACGTGGAGAAACTTGCTACGGTAAACCAATAAATTAATGAGCACGATTATCGTAAACGTGCGATGCTTAATTCTCGTATGACAGATAAGCAAAGACGATGCCACTGAGGAGCCAAAGAACAACTTTGAAGCTAACCATGAGGTTCGCTGAAGTCTCGAGGTATTCTATGTAAAATAGTATCATCAACCCTAAGTATCACTGTAAGTATCTGCATTACTTTTGCATCACCGGTCACCAGAATTTCAACGATTGCATCGTTTTCTTTTCAGGTCCGAAATACAATATTAGACCATAAAGCTGCCTCTGATATCTGTCACGAGACCACATTCACTATACTGAATGCTAACAAAAAGAAAACGAATGGGACCCATAAAAAAAAAGACTGCGATCGACTATAATGAATAAATGATAGCGACTATTGACTACAATACGTATTAAGACGAACATTAGAGCGCAGGCTATATTGTAGTGATTAGTCTCGAGGAATCCAGTACCAGCCTTGAGGTCGAGTGGCACGCGGTGGCCTTCCAACAAGGACCGACGACGAGGAGCTTGTAGCGGACTGGATCCCAATGTTATCATTGTGCGCCGGTGATGAAGCAACGCCAGTCGCTCTAGACCCGGGGATGCCTTGCGAGGTTGAAGAATTCGAGGTCCCCGCCACTTGCTGTGTCGGTGGAAGTGGTGGGGGTGGTGGCGGAGGTCTCCGAGGTGGCAAGGGTGGTGGCGTGGGTGGTTGTCGATCCACGATCGACGGATCCATCTCAAGAATCATTCGTAGATCTTCGTCGATACCGATGTTAACGCGAACACGTTTTTCTCGTGGATTTTCACGACTCGGCAGGTGTTCCTGCTGCTGTTGAAACGATCTCGGGGTTGACAACTCGTAGTAAGATCGGGAATTGGTTGTACCGTTAACCGGAAAACTGGAGGCTCGCTCGTTACCAATATCTACACTCGGAGCGTAGTAGGAAGAGTAAGAAGAGGAGCCCGACGAATTTCCAGAATAAGAAAGGAGTTGATGGCCACTTGATCGAGGGGCGGTTGTTCGACTGCCGTAACTTTCGGGCTGATGTTGTAAATCGGTTGTCACCGAATCGTCGTTGTTAGTCTGAGATATCGAGGTCTGCTCGTGATTCTGACGTTTCTCTAGTGAATTTACGGCGCAGAACGAGGAAGCCGCGAGGTATTTTATTGGATTCGATGTCTTCGTTAACGAACAATCGTTCTCCGTTATATCCGTCGCGTATGGTTCACCAACGACGCTGCTACTGCTTCCACTCCTTGTATCCGTTGCTCCTTGGCAATGTATCGATCGTGAACTTGGGGACAATGACGAAGATGCCAATGCGGATGATAATTGTGGCAATAATGGCGGAGACGTCCTAACAGTGCGATGATGATGATCGTTAATACGGTCGAGACGCGATACCAACTCCTCGAATTCGACGATTTGGCGCGTCGCCTCTGACACGGCACGCATGTCACCGTGTGCGATTGAGGCTGCCTAAACGCGCAGACGTTCACAAAGACGTCCGACGTCCGGCAATGCGTCGATGATGTCCACAACACGCGCGTGAGATCGGACGACTCGGGGCGTCGCGACGCTACTAAAACGGGTGGAACATTGCCCGAAGACGCGTCTCGATGAGCTTTACCGACACGCTGCCCCTTTACCGTCAACGAAACAGCGACGAGACGAGAACTCCACGCACTGAAACGACCAGACTGACACCACGACGCTCGACGTAAGTTATAACACTGAATTTCTCAGCATTTACGTACAGCCGGGTCCCTTGGGCTCCGATGATGTTGGCGTGCCAAAATAAGAGACTTTCTCTAATCACATTTGACATTCTTCATCGTCAACAGTGTGTCATGTTTTGTATGCGAGGTTTTTCCGGCGAAAAGACGCGATTGAAGATTCTGCGTGGAAAAAAACGGTTATATGCCTCAGACTCGCCGATGAGATCACTAAGAGTCCATCGACTTTGGTATATTTAGAGGCAGCCAAGATCTAGCAGTGACGTAATTCGGTAGACGGCGAAGAAAATGTTTTTCCCATTTTCCTAATAGTTGAGTTCACCTACGTTTCTCGGTCCAATTATCTTTCACAATGCACGTATGTGTGTACCAACGCATTAAGCTTGGCTGACCAACTGAATCAAATTTTCAGAGACACGTTCGGCGAGCCACCTGCAGTAGAATTTTTCTTTGATTTCCACATCCTTGTCGCCGTATCCGGCAATCGTAAATTCCGTATTATGTACCAACATCTGACTATGCGCTTTAATGTTTTAGTTTTTTATTATCAAAGCCATCATAACGCCCGAATTAGCTGATACGCATTTACCTCCCATGTAAATTCTTCAATATTTTGTAGATTAAACCTCTGTGGTAAACAAAGAGAAGTTGATGACGTCGGGAAGTTGAGCAATCGCTCTGATAACGACCAAATCGATCAAATTAAGGTTCAAATAAATGCCATTTTTAAAGTTTTTGTTCGATTTGAACGAAAACATCATGGAACATATAGTCAACTAGACTAATTGTGATAGTCGGATGATTGCGATATTTAAAGTTTTTTTTTTCGGTTATACAAATTATTATGCATTTTTTTCTCAATACATCTTAAGATTACATCGTGAAAGAAGTATTTTTTGTAATTATGATCTATGTTCGTATAAAGATCGTAAAAAATTTGAGTATTACATTTTGCAAGAATGTATGTAAACTCAATTTTTAGTTTGATTTAAGAAAATTCCAACGATTTGTGCTACAAGCAACGAACTATCGATGGATATCGATATGAAAATTTTCTGGAAATATAATACTTTACTGTTTAAAATCTGCGCAATTTCGCTGAGTGAGACTTTAATGATACAATTTCATGGGGTGACTGTGACATAAATGATTTTATTGACGTACAGTTACCGGCGTAACAAATGATATTTTTTGTAGATGTATCCGAATATTATTATTAGAAAAATCTTTTACTCTTAGACGAAGCTATGTTTTCGTGATTTTTCTCAAGACTTTAATGTCCCAATCATTAAAAAGTCCCAAAATGTAAAGAAATCATATTTAGAAAAAAAATTGGCGCGCGCGTCTGTGTGTGATGCTTTTGCAAAGTTATAATTAACGGATATATATCTCGGATATGGATTACTCGATTCTGAAACTTTGCATACGGGTCGGGTCGCAAGCCCGATAAGTTTACTGCAATTTTTGCCAAAATTACTAACGGGTGCTTTATTTGATGGGTTTTTGTATTTTTTTTTTTTTTTTATACAGTAGGTACGATCTCTATCTTTCGTAAATTTTTAATTATCGAGTTAAAACTTACCACAAGAATAGGCCAGGCGAGAAGATTATTCAGGATTGAGTTTGGCTAGAATCGATCAAAGCCTTCAAATTTTATAGAGTCATGAATTTTTGTAATTTTTTTTCAAAAAATATATATTCACTCTAAATTTTCATCCATCAAACTGAAATTTGACATACAAATTGGTTAGAGTACAAGAGTACTTGGTCTTGAATTTGGTGAGAATCGATTAAGGGGTTTAAATTTTATGAAATTTGCAATTTTACCAAATGTTCAATTTTATTGAAAATTTTAATACCACTTCCTCTATAAGGAAGCCAGAATTAAGATAACCATACTGATAGTCTCAATGATTATCTCAATTTCATAACCCCGTTGATGAGAATCTATGAGGTGGCGAGAATCACGAGGAAGCAATGTGAAAATTTCATATTTGCACGCCTTGTTTTGTTTTACTTTTAGTCTTAAATGACTTTTATGTAAGCTTAATATTTTAGATTGATAGTAAAATTGTATAACCAAAATTCCAAATATGTCGTAAAAGTAAAACCTAAAGTTTAAGATTATTTAAGGTTATGAAAGTACAAATTTTCAAGATAAAACAATTTTCTTTTGTAACGTTAGAGTTTTCTTACAGACTGATTGATGCTGTAAACGAAAGTTTTACGGTTGGCTCTTTGAAGCAACAACATTCCTCACCTATATAATTAAATATTATGTAAACCGTGTTTATAATTGAATTAATTACACGTTATCACATTTGACCCAATAGCTATCGTATTAACCTCAACGTTTTGGGGTTATTGTGATACCAAAGAGTGATTACGAGAATTCGATATATCGTAAAAGTTTCAAGACTCGCTCTATTAAACTCTTGCAGTTACGTTAAGTGCAACACATCAAACAGACACCATACGATCTAAAGTGTGCGCATAGTAAACTCCGAGCACGACATTGACAGCCAATTAAAACGACGCTAAGTGGCTTCACGTGCATATCGCACTTCGATATTTCGTGACATATCTTTTTTAGAAAAAGATAATTTTGCATGTATTGAAATAAAAAAAAAACTATCCACAAGAATAACTCAGTTCCTTACGTATGTCCTAGTATTGAGTTGTTATTTGGGCCATTAGTGGTATAGTCTACTTAGCTTGCAAGAATTAAATGAAGTAAAATCTTGCAAGAGCAACCGTCTCATTTGTGTAGTTGGAAGACTCTAAGTGTTCTGACATCTTGTTTACCATCTCCGCGTCACTAGGTACACTGTGCACGCGTATGATACGATACTACAGCTCTACTATGGTGTTGCAGACAAGCAAATGATAAATCTTAGTCTTTTGTTTAACAATGGGTGCAAAAGTGCAAACATAAGCGAATGCTAAAAGGCCTCGTAAGTTTTCCCCCTAATGAAAAAACAATTCAACTGTACATGCAAAAAATATTTGATATTCGCAGCTGTTGTTGCGTTCTGAAGTGCAGAGCGATGAAGCAGAGGCGAGCGACAAGATAGAGCGACAAGTAGGCCGAAGGTCAAGCTGAGAGTGAGTCGTTTTCCGAATATTGTGAGCTGTTGATCTCGTTATCACTAGCAACAGGCGGTTTCCGGCAAGGGAGAGAAAGCACACGAGTGAGGAAGATCATAGAACGATGCATTAGAGACGCCTCTCACAATTTTGCTTATTTCTTTATTCGTAGTCATCAACCTCTTTCCGAATCAACAGTCAGAGTCTTCGAGGAAAATTTGCAATTCAAACAAGCTAAGAGATAACTAGTTGATAAATATAAATCTTTTGTCCAGCAGATAAATCTCTCAAATAAATAAAGTTTCGACA
The DNA here is from genome assembly GCA_963942595.1 of Cylloceria caligata. NCBI lineage: Eukaryota > Metazoa > Arthropoda > Insecta > Hymenoptera > Ichneumonidae > Cylloceria > Cylloceria caligata. The sequence goes on along the minus strand of OZ012707.1, from coordinate 5,387,598 downwards.
AATTAATCTATTTGATGAGACGAATATTGAACTTTTCAAAATTGATTCAACGCTCAATGGAAAATGTAATTTGCATTTTTTTTTACGTTGTACGTATATTTGATAAATTTTCTATTCAGAAGATATATTTGAATAATTTATTCACTTTGTTAATTATTATTAAATAAAAATATATAAATAAATAGTTGGAATAACAGAATAATAATGATTTGATCAATTAAACTGAAACGAGTGTTACTATCACAATTTGGTTAATAAAGTTAATTGGTTATGTGTACTATGATGAACCATCAATTATGTATTTCGGTATCTCGTAATACACTCGACTTTGATGATATTATCTGTTGATATACGATTTTTTCTTATCTCATGTGAGACGCTCGTACCTCTGCAATCACACAAGATGTATACTACGCGTACGAACAATTGAAAAGATAAAACGCAATAAAGTGTCTTTAAATTTGTAGCAATAAATTCTATATTCGGCTCAGACGAGCTTAATCGCTGTCCCCTTTCAGTGAAAAATAACATTTTTGCTTCAATTGAACGTATTTTCTCATCCGTCAAGAGAAAGTATTTATTTATTTAAATTTTTTCCTAGTAAGTTGCTACTCAAATACAAATATAAGTGAATCAAAGAGGGCGTAGTAGATACACAGAAATAGTTTAAGGCAAGTAATAACTGAAAGTAAAGAAGTAAAAATAAAGTGTGTTACAGTCCCAGAGAACGGTTGGTCCACTCTGGAAGCATTATTCATGGTGGAAGTAGGAACTTCCACGTAGGATAGTACAATAATACAAGTGCACTTCCGCTGGAGGGTCTAAGAGTCTGAGCTTATGACGAAAGGGGTCGAGGGAGTAGAAGCAAGATCGCGTAGGTGTTTCACGCCGTCTTGAAGAAACATAACTGTAACGATAATGCGGAAAAGCGAACGTTTACGGCAGCTGTTATTTGCTCTGGAGTTTGCTCGGCCGCAAAGCCGAGGACTGAAAGAGAGTAAAGGGGTTGTTGTGTCGCGGGTTGTCGGACTCTGTGGCACTCGAGCCGAACATACATAGAACGTGTACAGCAGCGGTAGAGAGTCTTTTAAGTTCCCAACGACAATAACCGCGAGCACGACTTGGACGACCTGCTCCGCAAGTGCTCGAGAAAAATCACTGAACACCGACGACTTTCCTCACCGCAAAAGCGCTTCCAAAATCAATTGATTCGCTTAAAGCTGATATCCGATAACATTTTACAGTATTTCTCCCAATTCCCTGTATCTAAAAGTGTTCAATCGTGTAAATAATAAAGTTAATCACGAATAATAAATAATAATATAAATTACTTTGTTGCAAAGTAAAAGCTTGCACGTTGCTTACTCATTATTTTCCATTTTTAATAAAGCCAATTTTACGAGAAGGCGTGTTGATCAATGTTGGCTTTCTCATAGAGGAAATTGATAATAAAGAAGAAGCAATATTGCAAAGTTCTACTTTATATCTTGATTTAAAAAAAAAATGTTTTTAACTCAAGTTTAATGAAAATTCAATAATTTACAAATTGTAATACTTCAAAGTGCTCTGAAATATCATCGCTTCAATATGTTTTAATTAACGAAAACTGTTGTCAATAACGAGAACTTGCAAAGCAACCGCAGTAACAAATTTTCCAATTAATTGCGTAAGCTTATAATACTATAACTCTCCCACGCATCTTTTTATCATAAAACATCAATGCCACGATTTAATTTTGGTAAATATTCTATGCAACTCAACCATATTACAACTCTACAAGAAGCAAAACAAATTGATATCTCTGAATGAATATCTAAATAAATAGCTGTACCGTAATTAACGCATCCCCGGGAACATCTCTACTCTATCACAACTTTACCAGAAATAAATAAAAAGGAATATCTCCGTCATGACAATTACCGTAATTAAGATCTCCCCGAGAATTTTTTTATACAGTTAATAATTATTCGAAAAATGTTCAATCTTGTGAGATCCAAATTTCTTTATTGATTTTAATCAAATTTACTACATTTATGAACAACTGTTTAGCTCGATAGCTGACAAATTTGCGACTGTCTTGACAGACATTTTTATAAAAAATTTAATTAATCGCAATTATCGAAACGGTATATCGATTTATGTCACAAATTTCAGCTCGCAAGCAAAATCCATTTTTTAAATCCAGCGGTCGCAGTTTATCGAATCATTAACATACACAATATTCCATCTGAGTATTTTTTAAACCACTTTTATGCATTTTTCACGTTGTTTTGATTATCCTGACATAAAAACTTGTAAAAAAAAAACAAATGTTCCTCACTTCCAACGAGAACTACGACTAAATCAACGTTCCATTGTATTAAAAATACATCAATAAAATTGGAACTTGCCTATACCATCTTCATTCTTGGAATCTAAGTGACTCGGCATATTATTTTAATTAGAATCAGTGAAAAACGTCATTCGATTCCGCAGCAGTGAATAAATACATTTTTTTAACTAGTAAACTATGACAAGCCATCATGTACTGCTATAATCATAAACAGAGTGTTTAAATTTGTTCTCACGTTCATATCATAACTCGATAACACCATTATTACGTCTGCACGTATCTAGAACGCCTTGATAAAGATAAACGGTGGCTCGAATCGTCAAGATTTATGAACGAGCTCAGAAAAACCACGAAATCTTGTTGCACAACAGTGGACAGATCGGTAAATTGGATAGTTGAGTGGCGCAACGCATTTTATTCAGAGTATAAGAGCATCGCTAAAAAAAAATATAACTATAGTTCGCGAGTCCAGTTCAAACTGGTGTCTCTCGGTTTAAATTTCTTTTACGGTATTCGCGCATTTTTTTTCCTAACGCCAGTCGACAACAAATGTTAATCATCCTTTGACTCTACGTGAATGAGAGGAGTGAAGAATCTTTCATGAGTTGAGAAAAACATGCGAGTGGAACGTGTCGGGTATGCAAACGCTAGAGTATCTCAAACTTGTCCTTGTTACGCCTCGTTTGTCCGAAAACAATTACACGTGGAGGCATGCATATCGATTTGTTTGCATATTGATCACGAAATAATTAGCGTTGTTCTCATGGTGTAAAGAACGGATAACGCGGTTTGGCTGGTGTATGCTTAGAGTGTTTCATAAACCTTTAGATTCTCTTCAGTTTCACGAATAGATTATTCGTCGAGGTGATAAGTTGAGAGTTTCGAACACAACGGTTTAAAAACCTCGTCAAGATTTAGTGCCATCCGAGAGTCTGAGTCTACCTACTCAGACTGCATTGAGAACCTCTAAAATCTCTGGATCGTAAACGAGAGACGCTGAAGGGCCTTCGAGAAAAACTCAATCCTCTCTACTCGCTCCTTCAGTTGCGAAGCTTACTACGAACACTTCGAGAGCAATTGCAGAGAGGTTTGGCTGCATTATGAGAAAACTCGCACAAAATGGGATCAAAGGTAGAAATATAAATGAGCTAGAGAAAATGGACTTTTAGAGTATCAACGTCTCGATATCTGCTTCATCATCGATACGAGTTTATCCAGGAGCAAAAATATATTTTAGAAAAAAATCTCCGCAAACTCGAGAGGGAATCGCTCGGTAAACATTATTACGATAATAACAAGAACTTGCAAAGATATGTATAAGGACAGCGAGTCCCTATACATCCAGTCTCTACACACGCGAAGCTGTACACTCGGAGGTCGGCGTTCTTCCTTTCACTTCAAGAGCCCCATGCTCTCGCTTTCGAATGTGATCGACGCTGACGATTATAGAATATACCGCAGAATTAACGAGCCTGCTGATATGTGCAAAAGGTCGAAACCATTGATTATTTGCAAAACATCATTTACAAATCAATAAAAATCTAATGAAATAATATATTCTATATGAAAAATGTTATTTTCTAGAATTTCTACACGAACGATTGACACACGGAGTAAAGACGTTTAGACAACATAGTGGCGGTTACTACGTCATTCAGTCACTTTGGTGTCATAAATTGTATTATTTACTATGCGAGATTATAAATAAATGAATAAATAAATAAAGACGCGAGATACGTTTCACATCATATTCAAAACGATGTACATGGTTCATATTACTACGTGACAGTGAAGTATCATTGGCGAGATCATGATATCGATGTCCAGAACCTTGGAGATGATATTTACTCGCGTCTTATGCGCTACACTGCATAGTTTTAAGAACTCAGTGTTAAAAAAAAACATTATTCCAAGAAATTTCGAGCAACCCCATTGCACTCGATGTCCAAGACCTCAAAAACGATTTCTGCGCGTCTGGTCGAGGTTCCTCAATATATTTAGATACTCGAATTCTCGCACAATGGCTAGAACGAAAAATGTATGTCGCTCGTAGTCAACTTAACGTTAAAAATTCGTCATCAAGGTCCTGGATATCGAGTGCATCGATGGGATTGCTCGAAATGCTCCGAAATTATTATTTATTCAATACCGAATAGTTAAAAACCATGAAGGGACGTCAACGGAATGTGCAGAAATCATCTTCAATGTTAAAAAATATCGAGTGGATCGGTAAGATTGTGAGACGCACTCGGGAATTAGGTTTTGTTCAACACCGACGTCATAATATGGAATGACGTCGCCGGGAAATGCAGAAGGATGTGAATGTCGCCCAGGATTATGGACATCGAGAACATCGATTGAACCGCTAAAATAACTTTGAATTATGTCTTTAGCGCACCAGCGACAACAGAATCTGAATAAATTACACTGGACATCAATGGAAAGTAAATAAATTGGGTAAATTACAAGGAAGACCGACGTACACTGTTGAAAATATTTCAAAAATGATTATACTTGTGTAGGAAGTTTTTATGCATAAACCGAGTACATTAAATACAATTACAAAGCAACATTAAAGTACTTTTATGTTGTAATATCGGAGATTATGGTTATATATCAAATTTAATATACAGATTTATGCATAAATTTTACCTAAAGAAGTATGTTAATTTTCTTAAATAAATCTGCACAATACATAAATTACTTGAATTTAAATCTGAAATTTATTCATGCGGCCACGATGAAATTTTGAATTTTCTTAAAAATATCTGTAGTTACTCTAGTTGTCGCAAGTTTTGAGCTACATAGTTAAATAGTTCTTAATTTTAGCCGAATCTATTAAAAGATTCAGATTTTGTTGAAACCTAATATTTTTACTTCAGCTCGAAAAACTAACGTTAACACTCACGTAAACTTTAATGAGTTGAACTACAATTTTGTACAGAAATGAATTAATGTTCCGAAATGTTATATATTTGATTCGGTGAAGATAGGTAAGAATGCAAAGTTTTGCTTTGCATTCTTTTTCTTTTACTATATGATCTATTACATATTAATCCACGAGAAAATAATTAAATCTCAGATGTTAAGCTATGTAGTGCTCGAAAGCAATGAGATGCCATGTAAAATTGTAATTTGTGAGACGTAGTTATCTGTGTGAATTTGATTAATGGCCGTCGAATGACTCGTAGAAAAATCGTCAAAAGTTGAAAATAAAGAGGAAGCAGCGTGTAATGTAGAACTTTTAAAGAAAGGAAGAACTGATGCAAAGAAAAAATGCAAAGTTCTAGTTTGTATCCTTTGTCTTTTACTATGTAATCTATTACATATTACTCTGCGTAAAAAGAAAAAAAATTCAGATATCAGCTATGTAGTGATTGAAAGCAATGAGGTGCAATGTAAAATTGTAATTTGCGAAGCGTAGTTTTCTGCGCGGACTTAATTAATCGCCGTCGCATGACCCGTAAGAAAATACACGATCGAGGGTCAGATCATTGAGCAAACCACTATGCTCCAATTATCTCCGAATCAAAGCTGCATCGTCTTGAAACAGCTGCGCGCTTTGCCAGTCACAATAAACCGTCACAGTAAGTAGATAAAGTACAGTAGAGCATTTAAATATGCAAATACGCATAATCGACAACGAGAGAGGGCATTGCCGAGAAGTAAAGATCGCATCAATGCACTCAAAGTATTCAACAGGTGACAAGAACCGCGCGAAAGACCGCGTGCTTCGATTCGACGCCTGAACGGCTAGTTAGGTATCGCCGCAGTTAGTTTTCCCCTAGATCTCGTTGCAGATCCGGAATGCATTTAAACTATTGATATTGCGATTTGCGAGATTCGCATTGTACGATTAATTATATGCAGCAGTATTGTTGCTAATCGTGGGATAATTAGGAATAAATAAAATATGTAAATGATTAGTAAATAAAATGTTGTTTCTCAATTATTCTTCGGCTAATTAAGTGACAATTCTTCCAGGATGTGATAATAAAAGCTTGAAATCCTTATTGTACTACTTGTTGGATTTCCTCAGAGAAAGTTGATACGAAATGAATGAAAATCCAATGAATGAAATGAATGAATAAATATTTCTGTGTATTTAAAATGCCGGGAACACGGATAATGATCTATCTACGGAGAAATGACGAAACGGCAAGACACACACACCTGCCAGTGTCAGGAGCTCGACTCTTAAGCTCGTAGTACATAAAATCCTGAGGACTCGACAACATGGAGAGAGCCTGATCGAAGTCATTGTTGTACTCGAGATCGTAGTCGGCGCCGTGAGTCAAAGCAGCGAGATCGAATCCCATATCAATTCCCGACTCATCCATCTCGTATATCCAATGGCGTTACTGTCTCGTAACCGTCAAATACGTATGAAAATTTCGTTGTTAATTTTTTTTCTTTCTTTTTTTATAAAATTCGATGAATCGATTACACAATAATCACTTTTTATTCCCACTGGTGTGTATCGCACATTCACGTTATTTCCTTGAAGAAAAAAAAAATCTTTCTTCACGCACCACTGACTCACCGAATTATTCACACAGAATTGTTAAACGTTATCAATTATTGAGCCGTCGACGGTATATTATAGAAATGAATGAGGTATGTCGAGTAACATCGTAATTCCGTCGTGCGTCAATTGAGAACTAAACGAAGCACGAGATACCCAGGAATGAATGGCGAGTTTGGTTTCAAGTGAATTTAATAAAAATAAAATAATATATAATAAATTAACTCCCAGTCCCGAGGGAACGGTCCCGACGACGAGACGAAAGCATAGCTCTCTATCGCGCGCGCGCGTGTGCTACGCTGCTGCGGCGAATGTCCGTGTATCGCGCGCGCGCACGCTCCTGGTACGTCAGCAGCAGCAACAGTAGCGGCAACAACAGCGCGCGGCAACGGCGCGGTGTCTGTCGCTGTACCACAGATCGAGGAGATAGGCCAGTAGAGAGGGAGCGTGTATGCTCAGGTTTGGACCCGCGCGGGAGATCTATTGAGCACGCGCGTGTAGTCGAGGTTAGCGCGGCGGCGGCGGCGGCGCTACATTCGCTCGCTTGATCCCCGAGATCAGACGGACGAGCAATGAACCTCGCGAAATGAGAGAACGAGGTACGAGCACGAAAGCGTTCGGTTCTGCTCAGAAATTCGCCGTTGAGAAGTATTTTTCAATATAGATCACACGATATGTATAGTTATCTCATCTTTTTATGAACGGAGAAGCTTCTCTTTTCATTCTTGCCCCGTTACCTCGTTGTAAAGCATTTTTTATTTTCATAAATAAACCGTGCAGCGGCGAATGAGACCACATCCGAGAAATGAGGCAACGGGAGTCAATGTATACAAGGAATGTGAAATTGTGAAATAAACAGCAATCATCGTTCTGTGCTACATTCGTGTCTCTCTCACTTCCCTCTACATTCCGCTGCTTTGCGAGACTCGTTGGCTCGCGCTTTATTTTCGGGAGAAACAGTCGGCTTCCAGCCGAGGCGATCGAGCGCATGTGCCAATCGATCTATAGATCAGATCTTCCGTAATTTAACATTTCCCGATCATTTTATGCGCTGGAAGATGTTGATCACTTATTCGTGAAATATATGTTATTATTGGAGGAGCGTAGATTCATGAGGACGTGAGAGCGCGCGAGAACGTAGACGGAGACGACGCACGTCTATCTCGCTTGCACTACCGCTGGCATGTCCCACGCGCTGTTTCATATGCGGATTAGGTTATAGAATGCCACGCATACAAGCGTGTTAGTTATATTGCGAATTCCAATAATCGTACACGAGACAGCAACGTGGGCGACCGAGAAATCCTCCTCGTTAAACGAACTAATCGTTTTCTCGCAGCTCGCTGCGGGAACTCGCTGGGGATTCCCCACTAGGCAGCTACAAATAACAGCCATTCCGACATATGGACAGATGGCGCGATGGGCGGGAGGGGGTGGAGAGAGAGAGATAGTCAGACAGAGAGACAGAGACAGAGACAAAGTTATGGTTAAGTTGCTACTTGCTGCGATTTCTTGCAAGCGCTGCCATCTTGCGATATCAATCAAGAACCACCGATGCTAAAATTGTTACGATTTCTACTCCAACAGTGACGTCTATATAACCGACAAAGATAAACATATCTACCAGCGATGGCCACTATTCGAATAATTTTTACTGATTTTTTTTCAGTTGGATATCATTACTTAAATATTAATCTTTTTTTAAATATAAATTCTTTTTTCCTTTCTTTTGGACATTACAGGTGTCACAATGCTAATTTACAAATAAATATAATTAACCTACACATTTATAGGGCAGAGATATTCGAATATCATGGATATAAAGGGTGATTTTTTAAGAGCTTGAGAACTTTTTTAAAAAAAAAAACGCATAAAATTTGCAAAATCTCATCGGTTCTTTATTTGAAACGTTAGATTGGTCCATGACATTTACTTTTTGAAGATAATTTCATTTAAATGTTGACCGCGGCTGCGTCTTAGGTGGTCCATTCGGAAAGTCCGCTTTTTTATCGACAAATTTTGTTCAGCGATGAGGCTCATTTCTGGTTGAATGGCTACGTAAATAGGCAAAATTGCCGCATTTGGAGTGAAGAGCAACCAGAAGCCGTTCAAGAACTGCCCATGCATCCCGAAAAATGCACTGTTTGGTGTGGTTTGTACGCTGGTGGAATCATTGGACCGTATTTTTTCAAAGATGCTGTTGGACGCAACGTTACGGTGAATGGCGATCGCTATCGTTCGATGCTAACAAACTTTTTGTTGCCAAAAATGGAAGAACTGAACTTAGTTGACATGTGGTTTCAACAAGATGGCGCTACATGCCACACAGCTCGCGATTCTATGGCCATTTTGAGCGAAAACTTCGGAGAACAATTCATCTCAAGAAATGGCCCGGTAAGTTGGCCACCAAGATCATGCGATTTGACGCCTTTAGACTATTTTTTGTGGGGCTACGTCAAGTCTAAAGTCTACAGAAATAAGCCAGCAACTATTCCAGTTTTGGAAGACAACATTTCCGAAGAAATTCGGGCTATTCCGGCCGAAATGCTCGAAAAAGTTGCCCAAAATTGGACTTTCCGAATGGACCACCTAAGACGCAGCCGCGGTCAACATTTAAATGAAATTATCTTCAAAAAGTAAATGTCATGGACCAATCTAACGTTTCAAATAAAGAACCGATGAGATTTTGCAAATTTTATGCGTTTTTTTTAAAAAAAAAGTTCTCAAGCTCTTAAAAAATCACCCTTTACATCATTTTATTCTGAGAGCAGTGTCCATTGGTATTCATTCAATATGCCAAACTTATTGCAAAATAATGTATATACGGTGCACACCGTTCAACGTGTGCGTAGATGACCGACGAACGCCCGACTTTACCCAGAAATATTTCATCAAACCGCATCGTGGCAAAACTGCTTCGTTACAACAATACTGATGAAAACACTGTGGGAAACTCTGAAGCGATCACTCATAGCAAACCTATTATGCGTATGTCACCCGTATGTTAGTCAAATACTTGGAAACACATGCCGCGTGCCGAAAACTTATATAAGTTTGATCATGAACCTGATAAATTATTTCCCATCATGGAAAAACATGAGGCACGGTACATTACCATACATCACAAGTTTATTAAACTGAGATTGCATGTACTGACTATTGGAATCGATCGAGAAACACACAATTTGTTTGTTTGTCTTTTTTTTTTTTTAACATTTTTATTACGAAATTTACGAATTTTGCTGACTCGAGTTGAGTCGAGCAAAGAAACAAATTACAGTCCTGCATCACTGACGAACATTTATCGCTACAGTGTAACCGTTGACTCCAGAATTATCGGTACTCCGAGACGTCGCTGATCGTCATCGAACAATCATGAAACACGCGATAATTTGTCACACACTTTATTTAATTTTAGTTGTAACAGTGTACGAGACCTCCTCCGATGGTATATTCAGCAGAAATAAATGTTTACCTTCGAGAATATCCGAGCGTTTGAGTGACTACTGGCACAATTTTAAGGTAGGAGTTTTGAGTTATCAATCGTTGAATAAAAATGGTTCGCGAGGAGAGAATTTTAATCGCTCGAAATTGGTGTAATTTTGTTTTCTTCACGCAGTCGAGTTTTAATAAAACGTACACAGGGAAAGCTGAGAATCTAAGACGCAAGGCATGGGAGAATAATTTACTCAAGGTTTACGAGCACAACTTGATGGCAGCTGCTGGTCATCACACCTTCACACTACGCGACAATCATTTGTCCGATCTCAACACAAGACAGTACATTCGTGAATTGGTTTGTATTTTGTGTAACTCGCCAGGGATATAATCAATCTAAAAAAAAACAGCACTAACGCGAGTCCTCGTTATTGTTATATTTAATCCAACGGTTTATGTCATTTTTTTTCTCACCGCTATCGTTAAATCTAAGACTTACAAGTAATTAAGGGATCATTATACTTAAGTAGCTAGAATTCTTTTTTCGAATTGTCGTTTAGTTTAGCTACTTTGTGGTATAAAATGTTATTGTTATTATTATTATTGTGGGTATTGTTGGCTTCGAAGTTTGAGTTTGAGTTGAGAAATTATTTAAATCGATAAATAATAAAAATGACAAATTTACAAAATGACGAGCATCCAAAGTTTGAATTTCGATTTTAACTCAATTTTGCAACGGTTATTGATTTTTGAAAATAACGACATTGTCGATTTTTCAACATAAACAAATAACACCACGTAATACAACATTTTTCCTAAGAAATATATTTAACGAAATGTTGAAATGCGATATACAAGTGACGCCGCTTAGTCTTAGTTCTGATTGGCTTTTAATATCGTGCTCAGTATTTATTATACGTACACTTCAGATCGTATTTGAATAAGCTGATCTAACAATACAACACAACACTACGCGTTATAACATTTTTAACTAAGAAATATATTTAACAAATGAAGACGCTTGGTCTTTGTTCTGATTGCTTTTCAATATCATGCTCGGAGTGTATTATACGCACACTTCAGGTCGTATATGATTAATCTAACATAACACAACACAACTCTATGCGTTACAATATTTTTTCCTAAGAAATATATTTAACGAAACCTCGTAGTGCGATATACAAATGAAGTCGCTTGGTCTTTATTCTGATTGGTTTTCAATATCGTATCTAGAGTTTATTAAACGCACACTTCAGATTGTATGTGAGTAATCTAACTTAACAACACAACACAATACCACGCAATACAAAGCAGAAACTATTCAATAAAATAATAATACGAAGTAAGAGAAGGTGAAAAGCTCGCGCGTAACACATGCGTCCGTGCTAGTTGATATAAAAATATAATTAAGGTACCGACGAGAATATGTTATTAAAATGTTAGATCGTTCAGCCCAGTTTCCAAAAAAAAACTTGAAATGAATAAAAAATTAAGTATTTTTCTAGTTTCTAGAGTAGAATGAACCCTTTCGGTATTTAAACCACACCGAGGAACTTGATAAGACACGATTTTGGTGATTACAAAAAAAAATCTATTTTTCCAATATATTTAAGTCTTTACACGTTAATTGTATAACTGATTTTGCTAAGCATCTCGTGGTTATTTAAGGAATTATCCTAATGGCATTCGAAAATTACGTTTAATTTCAATATATTTTTGTATATTTATTTTGTTTATATTTGATCGATGGCAATAGGTGAAGCTGATACCGAGTTGTCGACGTCGAGTCAGCGATGAACAAATGGTAAAGGCTGTACTTCACAATCCCCGCCAAATTCCAACACATTTGGATTGGAGAAAATTAGGTTTTGTCATGCCACCTGTCAATCAACGTGACTGCGGTAGCTGCTACGCTTATTCGATCGCCGGTAGTCTACAGGGTCAGATATTTAAGCAAACTGGTCTGTTACTACCACTGAGCGTCCAGCAACTCGTCGACTGTAGTTCGTCCATGGGAAACTTGGGTTGCTCGGGAGGTTCACTCAGAAATACGCTAAGATATCTCGAAAAATGCGGTGGACTTATGGCACAAGTCTCATATCCCTATAAGGCCCAGGTAGAAAAAAAATATTCGATCATCCTTACGTAAACAGGAGAACGAAATTATAAGCTAAATTTTGTTGATGCAATGTCATTGGTTCTTAAAAATCGTTATCGAGTTCTCCACTATATCAATTGAGGCAAAAATTCGCTCCTACTTTAATTTTTATTATTTCCGTTGATAAGTATCAAATAAAAAATACAATGGAATCAGGGGGCTTTTGTTAATATCAAATTAAAGTTAATTATTGATGCATCAAGCTAGTTGACATAGTGAGTGATGGATAACATTTTTTTACAACCAAGTAATAAGAAACGAAAATTAAGCATTCAAGATATGATAATTTATTGATTAAGATTGACATTAGAAAAAACGTTAGTATCATGTTGTTTATTCATTCTTTAGCAAGGTACCTGCAAGTATCAGTCGGATTTGAGCGTCGTTAACATCACATCCTGGGCTATCTTGCCGGCTCGAGACGAGCGTGCTCTGGAAGCTGCAGTCGCTACCATAGGACCTATAGCAGTCTCCATAAACGCCAGTCCAAAAACTTTTCAACTCTATCAGTAAGTACATTAATTGATCAATCTCTAGATAAATTACTATACTTAATAAAACATATTGATTACACATATCAATCATTTATAACACTTGCGAAGAAAAATGTATTTAAACTACCAAAATATATAGTATTAAGGCCAAACAGTTACTATTAGTTTTTAATAGTACTAACTAATACTTATCACTAGTAACTATTGATTTGGAATACTATTTCGGCGATTTCTATATTTATTTTTCCGTGAGGCGACGTCACAAGAACATCTCCACTCCTCGAGTCTACCATTACCCCTACTATGCTTCCTAAAGTTCCGTTCCGGTATGATTTCGGGTAATATTACTAATTAAGAACTAACTTCTATTCGTACTAATGAATATATTCGTTTTTTTTTTTATAATTCTATTTCGTAATTGTGTAAAGCATTTTTTTCTAATTTTATATACGCGTGATGTATTGTTACGTTTCCATCTCTCGAACTGAAATGTCCGACTTAAGGCACGATATAACCTTCGATTGTATCTTGAAAAGAAGTTGCAACGGCGATGGTCTTGTCACAATGTTACCAATTAACTGATTAAATATTTAATTAATACATACAGCGACGCCAGTGACGAGTTAACATCGCGTTAACATAAATGTTACACCTACGATTAACTGCGATATTTCTCATAAAAAAAAGACAGAAATTAATCTAAAATGGCGTTAGGAGAAATCGAAACCTCCGTACTTACACAGATGTACTGTTCACGGCACGTTCACTATGGATGTTTGTTCGTACTTTATTTTACTTTAAAGGAGTTAACTTTATCGTGTAGTAACAGATACATTACAATGAACCAATTGTTATTGCAAAAAACGGTGTTTCATTGCGTTTTTAGTTTGGAAATTGTGCGCATGATGTGTGCGGCACACACACACACACAAGAAAATAAACAAACAAACAAACAAATACTATAACGATATTTTAACGTCAGAGAATACGTGCGTTTCGTAATAATAAATATCGCGGCACTTTTTTATATGTGTCTATAAATAAGTTGTGACGCGCGTCTATGGCTACATTATAGGTTATGTTTTATTTTTGCATGCTTGCCGTATTAACCATAGAAAGGTTCGAGGAACCGTTTAATGGTCATTTATTGTTACATACCTTGGAATGTATTGACGTATTTGCGGATACCAACCTCTTTCAAAAACTTCTCTATTTGAATAACAATCTAACAATCGGCGTTTCGCCGGTTTTGCGCTCTTGATGCAAGACTATACAAAACGCGTCTGTCTTCAATCAGCGGTGCGCGTGATGTCGTTCAATAAATATCTCTTTGAAACGGCGATTTCAAATATATGGTTCATTTTAATAAAATTAATTGTTTCTTTAGTAAGTATCACTAAATGAATGTTTACTCAAAGGCAATGAAATATCCTCATCGTGGTTCAAATGCATCGCATGATTGAAATCGAGTAATTATTTTCATTTAATCAAATAAATGTTTGGTTGATTCAATGAAAGACATATTAATATGTCAATTTATTCGAATTCACTGATGAAATCTTTTCTCTCGTTGTAATGAGATCAACAATTTGATAAACGTAAATTAATTCAGGGCGAATTTAATTGTGGTATTCATCAACCCACGTTGATGGCTGGTTTTCTCTCCGTACGAAAATTTCGAACGTGTCGCTTTAAATGAATGTTACCAGTTTCATGCGAGCACCCCCGATGCTACATGCACTGTGTCCCCCATCCCATAGAGACATCGTGATTGTATAAATTATTCGCGTGTCCTATTCCTTCGACGGTCTCTCGTCTATACGTTAGCCTCTGTTACTCCTTCACTTGATATATCGCTCTGATTTATACCACTTTAAAGGTATCGACTGCTGCAGAAATCATTACGTATTTTAGTTTGGTTACAACGTCTCACCGTCTTGTTCTTCCGCCAAGACTTTGTAGCTCCGTCTTGTTTCACAATTTGTACTCATTTGCTATCGAACAGCTACATCCAAACTTCCAACGAGGAATGAATGTCTCGTAATATTTTAAAACGTCACCTGTGTGATATATGACAACAAATTTATTTCAAAACAGTTTGTAAATAACCTTCAATAGCTTGTAATATTGCAATCAATTAACCCTTTAGTTGGCATCGATGCACTGATGTCTCGATAAAAAATTATTATAAAATTGTATTGCAACAAATAACAATGGAACAAGTCAATGTAAATAATAAAAAAGCTACATTGACTAACGATTAACAGTTCTTAATAAATAATTGCCAGATCTATCACGATTTCTCTGAGTGAAGGAGCTCAAAATATAATAATTATTTTAATTCTATTATAATAACAATTATAATGAAATTCATAGCTAGGTGACGGTAAGAGAAAATTGTAAATAAATTATTTACCAAAAGAAATGTAATCTCAACAATATTCACTTATAACTTTGTGTTACAGCGAAGGAGTTTACGATGATCCGAACTGCAGCTCTGATGTGGTGAACCATGCTATGCTGATAGTGGGTTATACACCTACCGAGTGGATTGTACAGAACTGGTGGGGCAAGGGTTGGGGCGAGGAAGGCTACATGCGCATACGAAAAAATAAAAATTGCTGTGGCATTGCGAACTACGCCTCCTACGCGAGAGTGTGAAAAGAGGAAAGAACTTTTGCCATACAGCGATCACTTTTTGATACATCCAGAGAATAATAATAATTTTTTAATAATAATAATAATAATAACATAATCGTACGAGCCATCAAATTCGAGTCATGTCACTGAGAAAATTGATATTCCGTTGAAAGAGCTACACGACGCCAACTACATTGATCAGCCGAATCATTGATAATACGGTGCGGAGAACGAAGGTACGAGGGTCTTCTGGTAATCGCTCGAAAGGAGGAAATGTTTCAATCTTCGTCGACTGCGGAACCTCGAGCGTTC
The DNA here is from genome assembly GCA_963942595.1 of Cylloceria caligata. Lineage (NCBI taxonomy): Eukaryota > Metazoa > Arthropoda > Insecta > Hymenoptera > Ichneumonidae > Cylloceria > Cylloceria caligata. The sequence goes on along the minus strand of OZ012707.1, from coordinate 5,371,699 downwards.
AAATATTCACGATAATTTGGATCTCTAAGTGACTCGTGGTGCATTCCACCGTTCGAAGCAACTTCTCGCCTAAGAAACTTTCTGAAAGGCCTTTGAAATTCTACGTCGAAACTTCTCTTAACAAAATTTCGCTGATTTTTTTTTTTATCACTTTTTTATATTTCCCTTCACATCGCTGTGTATAAAAAAATTTTTATACGAATCATTTTTTTATTTTGCAACACCTTCTTTCCTTCAAATATCAAAGTGTTGTCAGTCACTATGATCGAGAAACAGTGAATTGCTTCCTAGGATTCCGCGAAGAAGAGGCTTTGTTCTTGGTTTATCTCCGACGATCGGTCATCCGTTGGAAAATTGAAAAGAAGTATTTCAGCATCCAAATTTGAAATTCACTAAGACTCAGTGTTTATAGATATTTTCGAAAAATTGGATTTTTTATTAAAATTGAATCACTCGATCGATTCTCGCTAAATTCAATCTCAATAATTGTACAATAATAGTCAACTTGGGCACCAAATTTAAGCCTGATATTTTTTTAATTACCTAATCTAGAGTGCTAAAAACTAAATAAACTCACACTTTTCTAATTGAAACCACTTTTGTCGCCGCTTTAGACAATTTTTAGTACAATGACATAAAAATCTTGATACCAATTGTTCTTTACAAAATATACAAAAATATGGATTATGAGATCGATCAAGAGATGAATAAATTTTAATGGAACCATCTTTCGATAGGATCATACATTTTGATGATATTAACGTTATAAAAAATTAAGTTACTGATAAAATTCCAATTTTTGCTAAACTTTTCCTGCCAGAAGTATTTCGTATCGTGATCCGAAACAAATAAAATATCTTCGGTGTACGATTGAAGAAAAAATTCACAAAATAATTGGAGTCGATCAAGGTGAGAGAAAGAAGATTTCACCGCAATCATCCCATAAAATCTTATAATCGAGTCACTATTATTTATTTAATGAAACCCTCCAAAACCACGGAATACCAAAAATCTGAACTACTATTTGCTACAATAAAATGTGCAATTAAATTTTAATTACCAATTATAATTTCAATCAGTAATTTAATATCAAATTTAATTAATTACTCGCGTGTCACGTACGTGGACCAGTGTGAAGGTTCAGACCTTTCCAGACACACAGCCGCCTGTTACCGCATGTTTAGTGACGTTAGCGGAGTCCCGAATCATCATCGGGATGTTAGCTCCGCCAGCTGAGTGCCGGGAAAGGCCTAGCCCTACAGACATCCTGCATAAGCGTAACGTTAGGACATGACAATACGTCACGTACGGTACTTTGACGCGTATACACATAGAAGCAACGTAATATCCGACGTATACGCGGTTCTGTTGCTGAGACGAAGGGAGCTTCGGTGAAACGTCACTATGTGAAATTTCTGTCTCGCGGTCAATATGCTATCCAATGCAATGCTCATCCTATCTGTCTCGTGCGTGTTTCGGAGCTATAGACATTCGCACTGTCTCTCTGCTCATCCGGATCTCACCCTGCTTATTGTTTTCCGTTAGATTTCCAGCTGTGACTGACAATTAACGGAGCATCTCAATTCCACATGCTTCCTACTCGATGATATAGTCATTTAATACAAAGGAGCTTTTTAAATTTAATTTATCTCTTTACATTTTATCGAATTTGCCACTGGTCGAAGTTAAGCGCAGTGGTTTAATTAATACGTGAAGAAGAAACACTAAGAAATGTCATTTGTGTGTCGTCGATAAGTAGAGTGGACTCTAAGGGATGGGATGGAGAAAGCAGCTAAAAGTATACGCAAATTGTGAGTCAGTGAGGAATTTAATTAACGTGAGATAGAGGCGTGGTAAAAATAAATCAAGAAGATTACTGCGTAGGTCCTGTCGAAACCAGAAAACGATGGGAATCCCTGGGCGGGTTGCGTTCGTATCACACGACATTTCTGTCGTGTGTATTCAATGGCGATGTGAGAGTCGTAGCTTGCGTGGTAATCCAGTCGACGCGAAAACCACAGGAGGTCTCTTCTCTCATAATCGGATCATGCCAAATCCTGATTTACAAACTTCCTCTATAAATTCAACTGCACTGACCAATTCCAATGTTCCTGGCACACAAGAACGCAGAAATCTATGTGCCTACTATAAAAATTTAGACAATAAACTTTTGTATAAAACAAAATATTACCATGAAATATAAATTAATGATTGTATCATAAAATACAAATTGTACCAATCGGATTATCGTCGTTAGCTTCAATTCCTTTGATAAAAGATTTTGATAAGAAGTTAAGTTCAGTAATTTACTCATCTGTTATTTGTTTTAAAGCATTCGTCGTATCCAAATTATTGATATCAGATATATGGCTCGAGATAGTGAAGAAAATTTAGCAATTGTGGCGTTGGGTTGTTTCTGTCTATCCGAGAAGATACCTGCCCGATGCGTTAGCAACGGAGTACAACGACGGTTACGCTGATAGTAGAAAAAGCATCAGGAACACCGGAAAGTAGAGAGAATAAATAAAAGCAGCGTTCAAGAACGCGGGCGGACAGACACGACGGGTGGTATATGCGCACTACTTCGGGAAGAGCGCTTTCATCATCTACTTCGTCCTAATCCGGGGGTTGTACGTGCGCGTGGTCCGTTACTACTTCGTCGACTCCGCATTCTCCAAGCCCCGGCAGGGAGGACTCCAACGGAAACCAGTGAGAGAGAAGGAAAATTTATTGTACTCCGAGACACGGTCCCTTAAGAGCACCGGAGAACCATACATATTCAGGCGCACTCACTTGTACACATCTCTATCCTTCTTTCACTCTGTGTTTCGAATAGCACGAGCACAAACGACCAAAAAAAGTCTCTGTATTTATATATCACCGCGAGAGCGAGCTACGGCTCGTTTGCGCGCGACTGAGTTAAGATTACATGCGATAATGTAATCTGATATACTATTACGTATGTATTCCTGTATGTTATACTCGACCACCGTGCTTGGAGCAACCACTCGACGTACTGTCGTGCTAATAATTACAAGATGTCGAGGCGCCTGTAACTAACTATAATGAATTCCGATGAATAAATTTTATTGTATGAATTTAATTAACGACTACACGGATGAAGGGTAGACTGAGGTTACTTGACGAAGTAATTACACGACGGATTAATTGATAATCACGATATATAAAAAGCTGTCAAAGTGTTGAATAATGTATGTAGATACGATCATGTCTAATGTCATTAAGGAATCCACTAAAAAATAGGTGTACAACTTAGTTTCTGCCGTTTTTTCTCGAAATTCGAGGGTTTTATTGTAAAAAACTGATTATACATTTATGATTCAAAGTATTGTCCATCGCTGGCCACTACTTTCTCCCATCTTTCGGGCAGCGTACAAATCCCGTGTTAAAAAAACTGGTCATCTTTTGAAGCGATCCATGAATCGATCCAATTTTTTACTTCATCGGAAAAAGTGCTGGTCAGCCAGGTCGTGTGCCATTGATCGAAACAATAGTCAGAGGGAGCTGCGTTTGGAGAATACGGCGGGTGGGGTAGGACTTCCCATTTCAACGTTTCCAAGTATGTCTTGACCACTTTCGCAATATGGTGTCGAGCATTGTCATGCTGCAAAATCACTTTATCGTGTCTCTCGTTGTATTGCGGCCGTTTGTTTTTCAATGCTTGGCTCAAACGCATTAATTCCGTTCGATAGCCTGTGATTGTTTCAGTTGGTTTTAACAGCTCATAATACACAACACCGAGCTCGTCCCACCAAATATAGAGCGTAACCTTGGAGCCGTGAATATTCGGTTTGACCGTCAACGTGGAAGCATGACTGGGAAATCCCCATGATTTTCTGCGCTTGGGGTTATCGTAATGAAACCATTTTTCATCCCCAGTCACAATGCGATGCAGAAATCCCTTCCGTCTTTGCCTTTCAAGCAACTGTTCACAAGCAAACAAACGCCGTTCAACGTCTCCCGGTTTCAACTCGTATGACACCCAATTTCCTTGCTTCTGAATCAGTCCCATGGTTTTGAGGCATTTTGAAATTGCTTGTTGAGTCACTCCCAATGATCGTGCCAATTCGTAAGAATATAAACGTGAAAACGCACAAAACATAAGGCGTTGCCTCGATTATTACAGAATGACCACAGAAAACAAGTGAAACATTTATTGAATGTAAAAAACTTTGTTAATGTTAGATTTAAGAACGGAATTACATCGCAGGACTTTGGGGTTAATATAATTCTGATTTGGGTTCGCAGAATCGACATTTTTATCAACTTAGAAATCATTACTTGCGATCTCATAAACTTTACAAAACTCCTTTTGAAATGCATTGAACGATTCCACGTTAGAGGTTACTTAACACGAACTGGAAATGTAAACTTTGTTAACTTGCAATAAATCTGTCTCTCAAGGAAGTGGATTGGCAATTTTTCTTTATATCAACAAAGAGTAAGAGTAAAATCTCTGAGCATTCTATGAGTATGCAACATAATTAATCAATCGATCGTTTAGTTACAGAATAAAAAATTGTAATGTGTAATGAGCGTCGAGTAGTCTGAGTCTTTGTTTTCGATATGATCTCCTCGAACGGTAGTAGCTG